>CM059341.1:5404398-5469768 GCA_030340685.1 Protosalanx chinensis | reverse complement strand
ACGCGTCAGGACATGCTGATTAAGGGCGAGCCTACAGAATAATGATCCAGGGAACAGATGTAGGTTAACTGCTCATGACTCATAGCTATCTAGTTCCAGTTTCAGTGGCATAACCACTTTCCCATATTGAGGATGCCATATTTGGTGGTCTGACTTAGACAAAAGAGGCCATGCACCGCAGGCTACAGTTACCAGTCCAGGAGACGAGAAGCACTTTCACATCTCTGAACGAGTTTGTTTATTAATAGTCTGTATTTTAAAACGCCCACGTTAAGAAAAGCTTGTCCACGTACATGATAGTAACATGGGAGGGATGAACATAGGTAATCTCCCTTGGTCACAGTGTTGAGTGATTAAGGACAGCAGCCTCCACCAAAGTAAGCCATTAATGTCCCATCCACTCTGCTGCGGGGGGTCAGGTCCTTCCTGTTGCCGTGACGGCGTATCCCAACTATGAGAAACACTCATGGCCCACGGCCGTGTCATCGTTGAATCAATCGCAACTCAGATTCCGCCGACACGATTCCGACACGGCGAAGGAAAAAAAATACGGAAAAAACTCTGGCGTCTCTTTAATCGGAAAACATTACAGGAGCTTTATAAATACATCGGCGCGGCGTGTGTGCGTGTGTGTGCGTGAGTTTCAGAGCAGTCCCCCCACCGGCCCTATTAGGAGGATCACATCCCCAAATCCCTGTGGTTGAGATCGGATGCAGCTGTCTGAAGGATGGTAGACAGGCTGACCCACCGAGCCTCAGCCGAGCGTCACGGCACAAGCTTACTTCAGAGGTGAAACACCCACTGAATGAGGTCTGGAGCCATGGGGATAGTGTCACCGCCACACACTGAAATCAGACACGATGCTCATAGATATAAAGAGGATTTGTACAGAAAACCTTCCAACCCCTCGATTTGTGATTTGTTTTTCCAGGTTCGACTATGTTGTTCGTTTTCAGCTCCGGTCAGACCAGTGGGATTGGGGGGTGGAGGTGGGGGGAGTTGGGGCTGGATTCTGAATTACTTTTCCAAGGTCTTTTGTCATGTCTTCGACAAGACCTTTGGTTCCCTTTGATGAATTTCACACCACTAGGAACCCACTTCCGTAGGTCTGAATAACCTGTCCGGTGATTGGAACAATTCAGAACGGGGTGTTCCTTTCTAGGAGAGGGGGTAAACTGGAGGCTTGTTTGTTTGAAGATAGGAGCTTAATACACAGAGAGATTAATTGAAAAGCACTTGGCGTTTTAAGTTAGTCCTCTTTGTCATTTGCAACCGTTTAAGTGAACTCTTACCTCACCCTAAAACCTGAGAGCTGTAACCGGGGGTCTGGTTTTTCTCAACATTTGGTTTGAAGAGGGGAAAAAAGGTAGCCCAAGATATTTTCAAAAGGACCAAAGTGTCCCAAAATGCGAAACTTGTCATGAAATTCAAATGTCGTCTTCACTCTCATCCCGTCAGAGTCAACAAGCACTTGGAACACAGGCAAATGTTTACTTTGCTTCTCAAACAGATCATCTTATTAATGCAGAGGCTCTGTAGAGAGAGATAGTCATATCAATGCAGATCTGGGTTCAGTATACTTCTAGCTACAACACAGATCAGGGTGAGTGGCCTTTCTCTAAACCACAGATAACAAGCTTTTAGCGGACTTCAGTAACCAAATTGAGGAATGGACGATGTCAAGAGAAATCTTTTACAAAACCACACATTAATTTATGTATTTTTTCATACATTTTTCATTTTAACTAATCACATGAATACGAAACATTAATTTCCGCAGGTCAGTAATGTTATTAAACCAAGACTTCTGTGAAAAACCAGGGGTCACTTTGTTCTGAGAACTAGTTTCCTGCAGGACTGAGCACACTTAAAAACTGCATGTTCGTGTTGTCCGGTCCGGTAGCGTTTGTTTGTTTTAAAGATGAACAAACTAAAGACACAGCACTGTTGACACAAGGGAACCATCACACACACAGTGTCCCTCAGGCAAGTCAAGTCACCAGCCACGGGGGGATTTAAACCCGAGTTTCAATAGCTTCCACCGTCACTTGCCTTTCCCAGGTTTTATGTTGGGTTGTATAACTTTAATATTCACCCCAATACAATACCGTTGCCAAGTACGCCAGGACAAAGAAAGTGGGTCAGGTTAGGGACAACCATTTCAGCAGAGCGACATCTCGCTGGGGGGTGACAAGTACCGAAGCCCTCTCACACTCCGCAGCCTAGCCAGAGTGCTTTGTTCCTCTGGCCAGAACCTCCAATCTCACTGTGCTCAGAAGCGTGGAGCGTCCCATCAGCAGATAGCCCTGACCACACTGTTAACCACCACAGTTCAGAGGATTCTCACTCTCAGCTTGCAGTGTGCCAGAACAAGCATATTGCATTCTCATTGTTACAGGCACGACAGAGCTACATATCTCCTGGGGCCGTCCTCCCCGCACGGCCCCTTCAAATAACCCCCCAGTTCATCCCTCTCCTCCTTTCCACTCTTCTCCACTTCCGCTCCGAAATCTTCCCTCCCTCCTCCCCTTCCAGACCCCTGCTCCTTTGACTGGTTACACCAGGCTGGGGTCACTTGACCTGAGGGCTTATAAACATTGGCACCAAATGGTCCACCCTGCTTCCTACTCACCCAAGAGCCCCCCCCCCCCCCCCCCCCCCCCCCCCCCCCCCCCCCCCCCCCCCCCCCCCCCCCCCCCCCCCCCCCCCCACCGCAACGCGGCGTAAGACAGATCAAACCCATGACCTTCCCCTAACTACCAGAGGCTGTGATACTCATCTGCAGACAGGAAATTCCTTCATTATTGAGTTGCCGGCCAAAAGTAAAAAAATGCCAACGACAAGCTTTTACGTACTGGCCCACACACACTCATGGCCGGAGGCACAGACACTCAAACATACACCGATGCCACCATCAGGCATTCCTGTGGGTATACTGGCATGAACAGTGCTGAAAAACAACTCTATCTAAAAATATAACCCTCTTTAACAATCCTGTAATACCATCTTCAATACCCCTTTGTTTCCGATAACACTAAATGAAAACAAATGGAGGTCCATGTACTAAGTGCAATCGAGCGACTGTCCCACCACTCTCTCTCTCTCTCTCTGTCTTTCTCTCTCTCACACACACACAGTCCACAATCTTCACATCCACAGTAACACAGTGTGAAAGGCAGATGACATTTCCACATGGCCAAATCGGAACATTGCTTATTCGGTCAAGTCCATTGACACTGCAGTAACCCCTCCAAGCTAAAAGGTCTTTAAGCATACAAAATGACCCTGACAGACTAAATGAATCCCCTCATATCATCACGGAGGACACATGCTTGCATTAGGAATACATTTAGATCCCACAATTATTTTAAGAGGGCAAAGTTTGTGGTTGTAAACAGCCATCCCTTGATGTATCACAACTGTCTAAATTAAGAATTTATTGCCATCTCATATAGCTTAGCCAGACGCAAAGGATGGGGTGGGATGAGGTGGAGGACTGGTCTGTGTTCATAGACGCTGTGCAGAAAAACAACAATTTGATCCGAAAATGAACCATACGCTTCATGTCTGTGTGTTCATGCAGTGTCACTCAAATGTAGCGTAATACATTGAAGGTGCACATACTATACACTCTATGTATGTGGCAGCATGGACTTGTCATTGAAAATATGTATTTTCATAAACCCTTTTATCAATCTGTTTACCCTTCCTGACAAAGAAAGTCTGACACTGTTTCATACGGGTACACTCACATCTGGCTTCTGACACCAAACTATGTTCCTAGGTAACATGATGTCAAATTATGCCCTACAGGTCACAGGTTAAAGACCTCCAATCGATTAAAAGTCCTTTATCTTTAAGGTAATACCAGTTAGGCATTGCCTTGATAGATGTCCCAGAGTTTGTGTTTTTAAGATCTCCTTTGATTCATTGGACGGTTAAATTGTGCTTGGCTTCGAATAAACCTGTCAACATACGGTTAGATCACCTCAATTTACACTAATTGCATTGGAAATTCGAAAAGTGTCAGCAGCATAACCTGTAAACATTATGTTGCGGCCAAACAAACTAAAGTTGAACGTTACAAACCAGCACATGAACAGGATCCTCCTACATATTGAGGCATTCTGAATTCCAGTCATGCCGGGATTCCATTGCAATGTATGATTTTTTGGGGGGGGGACTGACGAGGCAAGCATCAGTTTCCAGAAAGCACTACGTAGGGCATTCCTCTATATTCCCTGAAAAAAGTTATAGGGAGGGGAGAAGGGGGGGGGGGGGACATGCGTGTATAATAGGCAACAGTGTACCCAACAGGGAGTCAGGTGGCGAAGCGGTTAGGGGAATGGGGGGGGGGGGGGGGGGGGCTAGTAATCAGAAAGGTTGCCGGTTCGATTCCCCGGTCGTGACAGATGACGTTGCGTCCTTGAGCAAGGCACTTCACCCTACTAGCATTGGGGGGTGTGGGGGTCTTGGGAGGGTGTGGGGTCCATGTACTTGCTGTAAGTCGATCTGGATAAGAGCGTCTGCTTGATGACTACATGTACATGTATCCAACGTGGGGGGGGGGGGGGGGGGGGGGGGGGGAACTTACCTGTAGTCGCCCCAATGGCGGCATCAGACGTGCGCCTGGACAGATCATTGGAGTAACCGGAGTCTGATCCCAGTACCGCAGAGATGACGAGGCCACAGAGGAGCACGGCGTGAGTCAAGAAAGTCATCGTGAAGGAAACCCCAAATCCTTCTATCTCGGGTGATTGGATGCGTTTTATATATATATATATATATATATATATATATGCTTCCCCCCCCCCCCAAAAAAAAGGAAGAAAAAAAAACTGTTCAGGTTTCTGCTACGTGCGAAACAATGTACGCTGCTGCCAAAATTGCATTTTTGGGGAAGAAAATGCCGAATGTGTCGAGTCACAAGTGAAGAACGAGTCAGATACAACAGTTAAACTGTATTAAATGTAAGATTGACTGTGGTATATATATATTTAAAAAAATAAGTTAAAGAGTATTTTGACTACACTATTGACGCTATTATTTGTTTATAATATTGGCATGTGATACTATTGATAATGAAAGTCAACAAATATAAATAATGCATTAAAAGATCATTTAAGACTAAATAGGCTATATCGCCTAAACATTGAATCAGTGAGAGTAAAGCAGGCTGTCAAAGGATTTCCCTCAAGAAATCTGGATATCAGAATTCACAGAAGCAGTATAGAATAAGCCGGTACCCAAATGGTTGTACTTTTAAGATTTTTTTGGGGAAAAGATGCTTTCTCTCTCTTCAAGCAAACGCAGAGCCCCCAAAAGGGCCAGCTTGTTGCCCCCCCCAAAAAATGACCAATACAACATGTAACCCCCACACTGCGACTAAAGTGCAAATATCCGAATCCTTGAATGAGTTAAGACCAAATCCAGTCCCTGTACTTCCACGTACAGCAGGCGGATCTCGGTGTTTCCTTCGGCATATTGAATCAGGCAGAGTCCCAGAGGTCCGCCTCTTCAAATGGAAGTAGAAAATCCACTAATGCATAAAGAAAGAATCAGCAAAGCTTCACTCCGTCCTTCCGATCCCCTCCGGAGAGCCCTTTAGTCCAAACCGAGACGTTCAACCCACTTTTCTTCTCTAATGAAGTTGATGTCAGAGTTCCATGTCTTCTAGATCATGCAGATCTTACTCAGGATCTACTGTCGTTACCAGCCTGCTGGCCGGCTTATGCACAAGTAAGATCCTTGGGGCGGATGTTAAGTATGCAAATCATTTGACATCAGGAACTGTCTGCGGCTGTCCCTCGCTCGCGCGAGGCATTTGCGCTGGAATGTTGTTAACAATGATGCGCGTGAGTCACCCGGGGGGTGTCTCCGCGTGGCCGGTTCGAATCGCATCCAATGAATTTCCACGTCTCAGACAACGATTTTATTTGTATTTATAATTTTTTTTACTCGCGCATTGAACCGGCGAGGACCTGGTCTGTCCGCAGGATAAACTGCATCCAAAGCAGAGGAATTATCTTGGTAAACTTCAGGGAGGGTTCTCTCATTAATACCTCCATGGTGTTCATCACGTCACGGTGACGCGTTGGCCTCGCGCGGTCTATTGTTTCACGCTTCCCATGTTGCATTTGGGTCCCCGTTGCGCGACAACCGGTGGCTCCGTCCATGTTTTCCTCCTTGCTGAGGCCTCCTATTGGTCAGATTGTCCCAACATGGCAGACTGTGATTGGCTGCCTGGCGATCATCTTTTGTTAAATTTAGAGAGCGGGAAAGAAGCGTCCTAAATCACGGGCGCCGTCTGTTAAAAGTCATCCGTTATCGTTAAAAGCCATGTGCTAAAATATATATATATTTTAATTCAAGCTTTTATTTCCGTATTGGGGTCTGGTTATATGAATACTTTATACATAAATATTAATATCGTTAATCCACATACTGTAGTCTGTACACATCCCAGCTGTTAGTAAACTAAGATGGTAACGAGTTTAACCCGAAAAATAAACAGTTCGCATAGGCCTGCATTTCCCCTAAATTGCAATATTTCAATGTAATATTCACCCACCGTTTCAGACTCAATTAGCCCATTATAAATTGGCCCAGGCTAGCAAATATAATAATACATAAGAGTAGCTGTGAGCGAGAGAGGGTCACCCGATCCTGCCATGTACATGAGATCTATCAGCAGCAGGCAGGAGGGGTGTGATGAGTGATGGGATCAAGTCACTGCAGCACCGCTGCCTGTTCCCCACTAGGGGCGCCCTCTGGAGGAAGGGTGAAGGGATAGAGTAGTGATTCGTCCGGTTTGAGGCTGAAGGAGGCATAGACATTCTAATGTCTATTGAAGGAGGCACCAGCATGAGAGCGCCCGGTGGGTTGATAAGTGGGGCGGGGGGGCCGTGGGAGCCGGGAAAAACAGGTGGCATATGTAACGGCTCAGGCATGGCTGTGCTGCATGAAAGAGCGAATGGGAAATGGGAGGAAGGGAGGGAGGGGAGGAGGGAGGGAGGCGTAGAGAGAGAATGAAAAGAGACAAGCAGCATAATTTGATATGAGCACGCAGAAGGACAGGAAGGAAGGCGGCCAAAGAGAAAAAAAGCCTAAAAGACGTTAAGCTGGGGAGGATGCCATGTAGGAAATGTCTTTATACAGCCTGAGCCCGTCAATTACCGTCCCTGCTGAAGCTCAGGGTTGTAGTGCAGCACACTGGACACCCTGTCCAAATATTGACTCGATCACATAGTAAGACTGGCATGTCATTATGCTGGGCCACAGTCAGGAGCAAGCATGACCTGCAACTGTGCAAATGCAGTATGAGAGTGCAAAATGAAGATCTGTCTATGAACAAAATAATAAGCAGTGTTTTATAGCACATAAACCTTTATAAATGAGAGAGCAGAGTTTGACATGATTTTTATTATTATTAAAACATACCTTTTGCCAACATAATAGTGTAAACTTTTTATTGACTTGGAAAGAAAAACGAAGTAACTGAATTAACCTAATACATAATAATGACTTAAAATTTTTATAAAAAAGATGGTAATCTGGTGTGGCGATAATATTGTGGCAAAACACTGAACAAAGATTTTTTGGTGTGGCAAATTCTAATAACAAAAAGGAACAATTACACACTAGGATGTTTCAAACACCTTAAATACAAATAAATAATATTAACTATTGACTGTTGCGCAGAAGGCTTTCAATCATTTACTGTACATTCATTTGAGATGTCTACTATTGTCATATACTAGTACTAGTTAAAGTTACTGATATTGCGAGGGCTTACATTCTTCTAAACAAGCACATGATCAACCTAATTTTCTGTATAAACAACATAAATCATTTTTGTATGCATTTGACCATTCCTTAGGGAGAGTTGTCATGCAGGACAGCATCTTCTAATAGTTTTTTTCTTCTTAAATATGTGTTATCTTCACTGCAATGACTACTATTGGGAACACAGTGAATCAGATGGTTTGATAGTTTCCTGACAATTTTGCTCCATCTAAAGTGGCTCCTGACATCACTCCAAAGATGGTCAGAGTAAGGCTAATGTATCCTTTTAGGGGAACGTCTTGAGGATTTTAGCTTATCCTACCATCACCTAGGGACAGTACCTTATCACACTGTATAATAACATCTAATGACACAATACATGGCGGTAATGATTCCTATTAGGTGCAGGGTAGATGGGAGGTGTAGTTTTCTATATGATGGGAAGACGGCAACAGAGGACATGCATGTCAGCGTGGTTCACTTAGGCCTCTGGTGTTTGCGTTTGGCAGAGGATGAGTTGGCGTTGGAGTGGAAGGGGCAAGGTACCTTGGTGTTTTCCCACTCGCTCGCACAGCTCCTCAGATGACTGTGGCGAAGAGGAAGATCTGGATGAGAGGCATGACCTTCAGAGTTGAAAGGTCGGCGAGGACGGCCTGCGGAGAGAGGACTGATTACACACACACACGCGCGTGTCTGTGGCCATCTTGCCCACACGCCCCTCTAGCAGACTGCAAAAGCAAAGTCAGTGAGGAGTTGGAAGGATCCACAGAATAAAATGCAACCTTGCCAATGATGCAGATCTGCAAGGTGCCCGGGCAATATGTCCCCTTCCTTCCCCTAACTCTGGCCTTCTGGGAGAGGGGGTGGGGTGGGGGGGGGGGGGGGGGGTGGGGGTGGGTGTAGGATTAAATTTAGACTCCTATCATGTTTACTGAAAGGGTGTAATATTTCAGCCCTCGCCTTGCCTCTAAAAATAAGGACCCGGGAGCCGTGTTATGATACCTTCTCCAGTGAACCAGGTGGTAAATGAGCAAGCAAATAGCGCCGGCCAGCATCTTCAACCTGACGCCTGTGCGTCACTCGGGAGGATTGAACAACCACCTCCCTCCCTCCCTCCCCCAGCACACCTTCCCCTCTTCCTACAGACGCTCTCCCTTCTCTACCGAGGGCGCTGGACAGGCAGGGGGGTTCACCTTCAGGGTTAGTGTGCCTGTCACTCACCGTCTCCTGGGAAGCTGACAGCCCGGGCTGGTTTCGCTCGAGTTCGTATTTCTGGGGGTCTATTCATGGACATGTGACATGTCAGAGGCATGGGAGGGAATCGCGTGGGGTCTAATTGAAAAACACGGGGAAGATGGGCTGCTCCAATCACTGCTCTGTGCTTGGTGAATTTAATGACTTTCCAATTGTAAATGCCAGTCACTCACCTACACACGCACAGTCAAACACACACACGAGAACAGCACATACAGCAATGATCCTGTCACATTTCAGAGTGATAGAGGGAGGGGGCACGTTGAAATAGCCAGCCAGCGTTCTTTTTTTCGGGCGTGTGCATGCAGAAGACTGGGTTACTGCTGCTGGCACACCGTCAGGGGCTATTTGTGTCTCCTGGGGGAGACAGAACGACCGAGTGTGTGTGCCAGGGAGAGGCTGGTGGGGTGGCAGCTCCGCCTGGTAGTCCCACTGACCCCTAACGCTCACCTCAGCCGAGGCCAGCGACGTCACCTCCATCAGATTCTCAGCCCGGAAGGCAAACACAGACGCCGCCAAGACTGAGAGGGAGAGAGAGAGAGGGAGGGACAGAGAGAGAGGGACAGAGAGAGACAGAGGGAAAGAGAGAGAGACAGAGGGAAAGAGATATGGACAGAAAGGGAAAGAGACGGGGAGACAGAGGGAAAGAGAGGGACAGAGGGAAAGAGAGAGAGACAAAGAGAGAGACAGAGGGAAAGAGAGAGAGACAAAGAGAGAGACAGAGGGAAAGAGATATGGACATAAAGGGAAAGAGACGGGGAGACAGAGGGAAAGAGAGAGACAGAGGAAGAGAGAGAGGGGATTCGAGGGGTAAAAGGAAGGAGAAAGAGGAGATTTTTCAACGCAGTGAGTCAATCCACATAATCACAGAACGAGGCGCAACACTCGGGCCACATGGGTCAGACAGTGTGCTGGTGGGACTGCAGCCCTGTTAGGGAGGGTGAGGGTCCGCCTCCGTCCTACCTGCTACGATCTCCAGAGAGTCATAGCCCAAGATGCGATCCCACAGCAGCAGCAGCTGGTCGGTGGACAGGTAACCAGAGAAGGCTCGCACCATCCACTTGAAGGCTATGCGCAGACTGGGGGACAAGACCCAGATGGCCAGAACAACCGTCAGTCATCATACACATCAGTCAGGATCACAAGGTGTTACCTCGTTTGTGAGATGAGGACATGAATATGGTGGAACATCATTGGGGGGGATTTGAGGCTCTAAGTAAATACATGTGTTTGCAACATTTGGCCACTAGATGGCAGTCGAAACTCACCCTCAAGACATTTAGCTACGAAAATACTGAACGGTCCAAAATCGCACTACAGGCCATACATCATTAACAGTTGGTTAAACATGACTATTAACATTGTATGGTCTTGTAAATAAGAGGGGGCCGATAAGATGACAAAGGAAGTGACGTACGGCTGGGCCTGGATCTCCCGGAGGTGGTAGAACAGCTGAGGCAGATGGGACTGGAGGAGGCTCTCAAACTGCAGGCACAGAGACACGATACCCTGCAACACATCACACACCCAGACAGCAGCACAGTCATCCTACAAGACCATCCCAGACCGAGAATACAAGACCGTATCTCCCTTTCTGTAAACACCAGCGCGATGCGATGGATTCAATGGCGTTCCCACGCGCAATCTGTCTTCTGAACAGAGAATAGACAGACAGACACACACACACTGTCTGCGTTGGGTCTTACCGAGGGGGAGGAGGAGATGGAGTGAAGTCTGAAGAAGTAGCGTACGTACATCTCCCTGAACACGCTGTACAGCTTCGAAGGCTCGTTGTACAGGAAGCACAGAGGAGCCACTGTGAGGGAAACACGGTCAAACGCACAAGAGACCGTGAGCTTTCCACCTCCCATCCCTCCGTCCCGAAGCAGAGCTGCTGCAGGTCAACCTGGCCTACCCACCGTACATCGAGAAGCCGTGGAAGGGGATGACACCTGTTCACACGGATAGAAAGGAAGAGGTTCGACGTCATTGGTGCTGACAAGGTATCATCTGCGTGACAGTAAATCTAATGTCATAACTACTGATAAGAGGATGCGAGGTCGTCTTACCATTGGGGGGGTACACCACAGCACACTCCTCATCTCCCACCTTCCCTGCGAGTCGGGGGAAGAAAAAGAAAAACGACTTGAAGACAGATAAACCCTGGATTATTCCGGAAGCTTGAGTAACGTCTGTATGCAGATGTGTGCTGCTGTGTTCCAGAGGGGCAGGTTTCTCACCCTGAATGTAGGACTTTGGTGGGGTCGCGCTGTTGTAGCTGAAGTGCTCGAGGACCACGGTGTCTCGAGAGAAACACAGCAGCACCTATGGGAACACATGGACGCACAAATGAGTATGATGGCCGAATATTCAACCTCTGGTCGTACAAATTATATTGGGGGGGGGGGGGGGGGGGGGGAGTAAATCGTACGGAGCTTGAGATGTTTCCATTATACTCCAGGAGAGTTATAAAATTAAAGAATGTAATAAAAAAAAATCCTGGCTTGATTGTTCTGCGAGGAGATGGAGACTTCTCCCCAGCTCCCCTGGACAACATTAATAGCTTTTGGTGAATGTTATCTTATATTAATCCAGCGGTAGGGAAGACATTTCAATGTCCTTGCCAACTGGAAGGGCACTGCGCTCGACGAGTGCGTCTGTTTAATCAGTGGGACCACTCTGAGCCAGATATACTCAAGAGCAGCTACTGAGGTCATCAGACGATCTCCTCAGACGAGGCACTGGGACTGTACTTCCAGTCAAACGAGGCACTGGGACTGTACTTCCTGTCAAACGAGGCACTGGGACTGTACTTCCTGTCAGACGAGGCACTGGGACTGTACTTCCTGTCAAACGAGGCCCTGGGACTGTACATCCTTTCAAACGAGGCACTGGGACTGTACTTCCTGTCAGACGAGGCCCTGGGACTGTACTTCCTCTCAGACGAGGCAAAGGGACTGTACTTCCTGTCAAACGAGGCCCTGGGACTGTACTTCCAGTCAAACGAGGCACTGGGACTGTACTTCCTGTCAGACGAGGCCCTGGGACTGTACTTCCTGTCAAACGAGGCCCTGGGACTGTACCTGCTAAGTGTAAAGTGCGTGCTAAGTGCTGGGCAATAGTTTGTCATTAATTAGAAAGACCTTCTCAGTATTTCTGGTCAGGTACATTCGCTAGGCCGTTGAGATATCCAGCAACCCAGAAATGCAGATCTGGTCCGAGCAGAACAAACATGAATCGAGAACAAAAGTGACTTCTAGATGATTTATGTGACGTGACTAAGTGTTTGATTCCTTCTATTTGGGGATGTTTTGATGAACGTTGTGTTTGTCACGGCCCCAACAATCCTCGGTGCATACCTGCTTATCAGCACTCCGCTAGCCCTGACTGTGTGCAGGGGAGTACACAGAGGAAATGCGTGCGGTAGAAAGAAAAGCTCAAAGGGGAACACATACCTGATAAAGAAAATCCTCAAACACAAAGTAGTAGTCATCGTTACTGGCAGTCAGCTTCACGTCCTGCTCAAACAAAAGGAAAGAGGAGTCACACCCGTCTCGCTACCACAAAACCCAATCCCCCTCATAGGGAGTCAGGTGGCTCAGTGGTTAAGATGTTGGGCTAGTGATCTGAAGGTTGTGAGTTTGATTTCCCGGCTTTGGCTATGTGATGTTGTGTCCATTGGCAAGGCACTTCACCCTACTTGCCTCAGGGGGAATGTCCCTGTACTTGCTGTAAGTCGCTCTGGATAAGAGCGTCTGCTAAATGATTACAATTAAAATAAATCCCACCTAAAGGGGTTCTGCTGCCCAGGGGGTGTGAAGATGGCACAGATGTGCGGGAGGTTGACCCCTACCTTGTAGATGAGGTTGTCCACCAGCAGGTCGTGGTGGATCACACCAGCTTTCAGCTGTTCGTAGCGCATCATGTCCTGCAGAGGAAGATGAAAGGTTACTGATCATATACTGGTACTGTAGTGCAGTGGTTCCTAACCCTGGTCCTCAGGGAACACCTGTCCTGCATGTGTTAGATGTTTCCCTGCTCCAACACACCTGATTCAAATGAATGGGTCTCAGGCAGGGTCTGTAGAGCTGGATAACGACCCATTCATTTGAACCAGGTTTGTTGGAGCAGGGAAACATCTATAATATGCAGTGGGTCCTGAGGACCAGGGTAGTACATTTAGGACTAAAGGTTACAACAACAAAAACTTCAGGTAACTCAAAAGTCAACCTCTTACACAGCTAGATGAGGTAATGTAAGGATTTTTGAGCCCTAACCATATGTCGAATCTTCCCAAACCACTTTATCGATTTTTTCTTCTGGAAGTGTTCTGGTTCTGCCAGATCTAACCTCAATTTTCAGGGTGGTTGAGGTCATTTCTCCAGGCCGTGAGGAACTAAAACACTTCAAGCGCAGACACTTAACGACGATCTGTCTCCGGTGTGAGCTGAGCGATCATAAAAAGACGAGGAGAAGGACAAGAGTAGAACATAACCCACTCCTCTGCCTTCTGACAAACGAGAGGTCCTTTCTGGGGGTGAGGAGGAAGGGGAAAGACAGGAACGGGGACCCACGTGTTAGGAGCTGAGGCAAACGCAGGGATATCTGCTATTCATAACACAAAGACAGGATTTGAAATCGTCTGGAGAGCGTCAGGAAAATATATTAAAAGTGACTTTGAATCGGAAGGATGGGATCTTGGGGGAGGGGTTGCACCAGGTCAAAGCTGTTAAAATACAGTTTGGAAATAGGCAGGGAACAGCTGCAGTGTGGTTGGAGTCATGTGCTTGTAAGCTTGTGTATGTTAGGCTCACATGAAAATGTTAGTCGAATAGTTTTCACAAAACACATCAACGTCAAGTCAAACCTACACTACAGGCCAGCTGGAGCGTGGATACCAACTAAAGAGACCGAAGCAGGGTGAGTCACCCACCTAAACCCAAGCCCATGACATTCCTGGCCTTCCTGGACGAGAAACCTCAAAGAGGATCTGCTCCTGTGGGGCCCCCTCATTTACACTGATGGATTGTGGGATGTGCACTGCCGTCATGTGACTTGCATCGCTAGCGGACTGCTAGCCAGGCTGGTTGGGTTGGCGGGAGGGAGGGAGAGGGGGGGTCAGCTTTCGTCCTTTGGGGCTGGGCAGGCCCCCCCTCCAGACCCCCCACGGGGTCTCTGGAGCTCCAGGGATCCATCATGCCAGGGGCAGACAGTGTTTTCCATCCTGACAGGGGAGGGTGTGGGGTGGGGGGTCCGCTGGAGCGCACGGACACACGCAGTTATACAAGCGAGGGCCGCTGCTGTGGTGCCACACAAGGCGCTCTGGCGAGCGTGCCTGAGCCCGCTGAGCTAAATGGCCCCTGGGTTTGATTACTTAGGGCAGCGCGGCGGCGGAAGGAGTTACAACCACTGCTGGAGTAAACATCTGCCCGGCCGTTATTTATATCCCTGAGGTGGCCTTCTGCCTGCTGCAGCTACTGCTGTGTGTGTGTGTGTGTGTGTTTGTGTGACCATGGTCAGGTATGCTGTTCAGTCATACAGTACCTAACACTTTTAGAATGAAAGCGACTATTGAAGAAGGCTCACATGCGGTACACTCAGGGTGTTTGTCGAGTCGGTGATTTGGATCGTTGTGGGCGGTGAACGTTAATAAACACATCTACGTTATATATATTACGATTACACACTCAGAATGAAATAAACAGGCGAGCTCACGCCCTTCCATCAGGAAAAAAACCACACTTAAAAACATCCATCGGATGAAGGGTTGAACAGAGGACGATGAGCTGAGAGTTGGAGCACTTCAGCAGGCCGGGCCAATCATTAACCATGCTGAGGGCAGGAGGGAAGGAGTTCGAGCCCCCCTGAGGGAAGCAGTTGGCTGGGAACAGCCCCAGCTGTGCATGCACGGCAGGTTTATACCAACCACTCACAAACACACAAGACATCAAGGGAACAGGCTGACATTGTTTGTGTGCCTTTTTGCGTGCGTGTGTGTGCGTGTGTGTGAGTCGCCATCTCTTGTTCATTTGAGAGTGTGTGTACATAATCAGATTCTTACATGCGATCCTGTGTTATGCCAGCGAATGGGTGTCTCTGTGTACTTGAGTGTATTCATGTGCAGTGTGTGTGTGTGTGTGTGTTACCTCGGGCTCGTTGGTGGAGGTGAGGGCGAGGGCCCACAGGTCGGCCCGGAGCCCGGTGGGACAGCCCTGTCTGCTGTACTGCTGCGCCGCTGCACTGTCCTGCTCAGCCACCACTGGACACACACACACACACATCCCAACAGGCTCCGCATCAACACAACACGCTAGCAGGAGATCTACACCCACAAGAGACCCACACGCTTAAAATCCTACCCTAATACCCCTGGATGAGAGCAAAACAAACGTAAATACCCCCCCCTCCCTCCGACCTCCGCCGCAACGAACCACTTGGCTGCCCTGCTGAAGCCAAAATCACCAGCAGAAACACCCTCCATCTTGCTCTGTGTACCGTGTTAGGTCCTAAACACACATGGCCCTTGACTGCAGGTGTCAGACAGCCATAACATCTCCAGCAGGTAAACATTCGTCCCATCATCTTCATTTAATACATCTTCAGAATGCTCTGCCTGTCTTTCTGGTTGCCTGCCTGCCTGCCTGTTGGCCAGGTACAGCTTTAGCACTCGAGTGTTAAACACATTCCAACAACCAGGTTGACAAGAATCCAGTGGGCCCAAGAGCGTGTTTACAAAATGTTCCCGGTGTTTTGACGTGACCACTGGCGGAAAGGATCCGATTGGCCTTCAGGAGGGTGTTTAAGTTGTGGCTTTGGCTTCCAGGGATGGAAATGAGACAGGGAAAAGGAACACCCACCCCTCCACACATCTTTGGACTGGCCCGAGTGCAGAGGGGAATACGCTTCTACATTTACATTTAGTACATTAGTCATTTGGCCAGACGCTCTTATCCAGAGCGACTTAAAGTAAGTAAAGGGACATTCCCCCCTGAGGCAAGTAGGGTGAAGTGCCTTGCCCAAGGACACAACATCATGTAGCCACAGCCGGGAATCAAACTCGCAACCTTCTGATCACGAGCCCAAAGCCTTAACCGCTGAGCCGAGAGACTACCCCCTGGAGGGACTGAAGGGGGGGGTTAGTTATGGCATGTGCTGTCATTAGTGGGTTCCCTTCAAGAGATAGTTTGCGTGTCTGTTTGAGGGCGTGCTCATGTTCGGAGACACGTTCGTATTTGGCTGCGTTCCAATATGGCGAGAGCAAATGACAAAAAGGTACACAATGTTACGTAAACACGATAAGAATAAGACATGGGAACGGGCGAACGTACCTTTCTTTCCGATGCGAACATGTTCATTTTCAAACATATCTGATCAAACAAAAAGGGAGAGACGGTTCTAATGTCAGAGCAGCAACCGTTCCAGAAAAGTGGCAACTTTATCAGTTTGGTTTACAGAAGGCTTTAGGATACAAAAGATGTTTAAACCCACAGCATACAGAAATAGTTTGAGGGATCCCTGATGACCAAATGACATGAGAAAGAGAGAAAAGAGAAAGAGCGAGAGAACAAGAGAGAGAGAACAAGAGAGAGAGAGAGACTGATAAAATACAAGCCTGTGGTTTAATCCCCTTCAACCCCGTATTTGCAGAGTGAACCTTTCCCATGTGAAGATTTGGGCTGATTACAAATGGGACTTCCATTTGATATGTAATCAGCGATCTTGCTGAAATACATTGGAGGTGAACAGTCTTTATTTGTCTGTTTAAACCTGAGTGTTGTGATGGTTGGGTCACCTGGGTGGATCTGGGTGTGGTCATCGATGCCCAGCTGTCCAGTGGTCAGACTCAGCTCTGAGTAGGCCTCCCTCTGGGGGTCAGATAACCATCAGACTGGACACATCCTCAACTGGCATCTCAGTAACTATGGTTTCCTCAAACCATCACTGAACACATCAACCTTTGCTTTTGCCATTTATCAAATCATTCACTTTGATCTAGTACTGATCAGATTTGACCAAGTAAGAACTTACACTCACTCTCACTCACACACACACACACACACACAGAGAGACAAACCCACACACACCCCTACCATTTGCAGTATATCCCTGACATAGAGGGGTACTTGGATCAGACCCCAGTGGCTCCTGGCGCTGGTCTCCTCGCTGATGTCATAGTTGGGGTTCCGCAGGCTAATCAGCACCTGGGGGGGGGAGTTATGGGAAATGCGGTCCAGATGATAGTAAACCTTCCCCTTCGTTATCCATCTGTAAGGGAGTTTATGACTAGAACAATAGGTGGTTGGAGATGAAATATCTCTCACCTCCAGGAAGTCTTTAGGGGCGTAGACAGGCCTGAAGCGACTCAGATCTACAGCAGTAAGACAGAGAGAGAGAGAGAGAGAGACAAAGAGAGAGAGACAGAGAGAGAGAGACATAGACAGAGAGAGAGAGAGAGAGAGAGAGAGAGAAGAGAGAGAGAGAGAGAGAGAGAGAGAGAGAGAGAGAGAGAGAGAGAGAGAGAGAGAGAGAGAGAGAGAGAGAGAGAAAGAGAGAGATGTTCCAAATCCCCGCTGTCAACGTCTGTGCCCGTTCCCAGTGAGTTATGCGGGCCCTGCAGAGATGCATCCTGCTGTCTAAAGTGGGCTTTTCCAGCCGCTGGCTCGGGAGGAACTGTCATAAAGTCAAGGGTCTCGTGTGCTCAGATGGAGGGCATGCGGAGGGGGGGCTGGCGGGAGTGGAGGGGGGTGGAGGGGGGTGGGGGGGTGCACACTCTCGTTATTGTAGCCAGGCCACCGGGGGAGTCTGCTTAGCCTCTGGGCTGGCTGGGGCCTCCGGCGTGTTTATACCCGAGGTCAGCTCACACTCGTAAATGTTATCATACCCCTCCTATTCTCCCTGATAGTATTGTCAGCCAGCGCTGTGCTGTGCGGGACCCTGTGCACGCACGCAGAGAGCTTCGATTCAGGGGAAAACCCGTCCCCGGGTGGAGGGCGACCCGCCCCTGTGCAGCAAACCAAATGCACCTGGATGAGAAGAAGCAGGCAAACGGAACACACGCACCTGGCTCATCGGTTCCCATCTCATTCCATTTGTTGGTGAGCTCCTTCTGCTCCAGCGCCGGCCTCTGGGGGGAAACCACAAACGAGCCACGCTGACGGGGAGCCAAACATAGACAGGGAGAGGGGGGGGGACTGCTGGAGGATGCTGGAGTCCTAATGAACCTCGAAATCGAAAGGGCGCCAACGTTGCGGAAACTAGATTGGTTATTTTTTTTCTGGGTTTAGCAGCGTGCGGTTTTTTGGACAGAGCTTACCTTACGAGCCAGAGGAACGCCCAGTTCGGTGCACATGCTGTTCAGGCTTTTGAGGATACGCTTCTCCCAACTGGCCTGTTCAGAAGGACACACAAAAACACACACACACAAACACACAGCTTGATATGAGGCAGCTAAGTAGGGCATATCTCCAAACAAACACACAAAACAACAACCCAGGACTGGGGAGAAAGAAGCGAGAGTGACAAGACGGAGGAAGAGACGGACCTGGGCTGCGCGCATGTAGGCCAGGGGCTCCTTATGGTGCTCCGGGGGGGCAGAGGGGTGGCCGGGGGAGGGCCGCCTAGCCGACACACAAACACCAGATATAGGGAGTGAGTAAGCGTGTGCGAGTGACTTGCGGACTTACAAATCATCCTAACGTAAGCAAATACGACGCGATGCGAATTCCGAGCCCAATCAAAGCCAAACAGCACGACAGGAACAGTCACCTTCAGATCCTCCTCCCATTGGAGATGACGAGAGTTGGTTTAAACCGGAACCTCTATCCGTCTCCCATCTCCCCCCACTTATCATCCAGTCTAACTAGGTTAAACAGGCTCAACTCATTCTAGACAAGGCCCTGGAGTCTGACAGGGGACATAAAGCACTCATACCAATGTAAACAGCTCACCTAAAAGAAGACGCTTGTGACTCATGACATGGAGGGGAAGGCATAAGTCAACTTAATACGCCGCTGTCCAAAGTCATCGCTAAAAAACAAACCAGGGGATTTTTTTTTTTTTACAGACTGAAGAAATCGACTGAAGTACCGGAGAACAAAGCGGGAGGGTACTGCTTACTCACCTGGCAAGAGTGTGCAGATTTGAACAGATCATTCTAGAGAACGCATTGTGAGCGACCTTAGAGGACCTGGGTCTTACATTTAGTCACTTACAGACAAAGACAGGCACCTTTCCCCCGAGGCAAGTAGGGTGAAGTGTCTTGCCCAAGAACACAATGTAATCTTGCATGATCGGGAATCGAACCGGCAACCTTCTGATTCCCTAATCGCTCAGACACCTGACTCCCTATAGTGTTATGGTCTTGATAGAGTTATGCTACTAAGCTATTATCAAATACAGACAGAACCTTTACATTTGCGCCACATTGTACATTGTAGCACTGACGGTGTCATTTCCTGTTTTGGAACTCTCTGTAACGATCAACTAAGACCGGGTCCGTTCAGAGTGCATCTGTTCAGCTGTGCATTTCGAAAGCCGGTTGCGCAAGGCCGTCCACTCACTAGGTGGGCAGTTGTTAATCAGTCAAACAGCATCTTGAGCTGTGTTTACACTACAGTCCAAAGTGGCCCAAAATAGATGTTTGGGGGGCTAAGAGTGGCTCATTAGATGAGAGTGTTCTGGCAGGCGCAAAGCATTAAGAGCTACTGAAACTCAAACACAACATAGAAACACGTTGTTCTTTTGGAAATGTAAACGTACAGGTGCATTTCTCTGTATACTGCATTCTGGAGCTTTTTCTCCCAACCTGCAAAAACAAAACAAAGTTGTTTTGGAGTGGAATCATTTTGATCACAACAAACTGTTTCCATTCGCTACAATAGAAATGATTTCATGATTTACCTGATGCTTTGAGAAAATTCCTCACATCCTCTTTTAGACAGTCTAGTTTGATCTCGGGTTGATTTAAACAATCCTGAATAGAATGAAAAATAAAAAGCTTAGGAACATTATGCATGCCTTTCTAGATTGTTCTTCTATAGACTTGGGGTCCTGCACCAGCAATAAGCCAGCACCTGCTGAGTATCAGATAAGAGTTTACATTTACAGACAGTCTTATCCAGAGTGACTTACAGCAAGTACAGGGACATACCCACTGAGGCAAGTAGGGTGAAGTGCCTTGCCCAAGGACGCAATATCACATAGCCACAGCTGGGAATCAAACTCACAACCTTCCAATTATGAGCCCAACACCTTAACCACTGACCACATGATGAGTCAGGACATCATTGGCTGTTGCACAGGGCTCTGCAGAGCTGATATTGCCTGTGTGCAGCTAGTTAGCTGCTTTAGCTTGTCTCTCTACGTACTTTAGCTTGTCTCTCTATTTGAGAGTGTAGAGGAGTCCCTTTCAGTCGCTGGACAACGTGAGCGATCGTCAGGGCCAGCTCGGTCCCCTCGTCCATCTTTTCAGGGCTCCTTAAGGTGCGCTGCGGACATCCGGTGATGATGCAGCCGGAGCGGCTCTGCTGCAGTGGTTACCTAGCAACTGGACTGAAGCACTCGGGAGGAAACATGAACCGGAGACATCAGTTCCGAGCATCAGAGGTATAAAGCAGGAAAGTCTGGTTTATTTGCAGTGACAGGTCCTTTTTCCTTCTCCGAGTTCACATCGTTATCTTTTGGCAAGTCTCTCCGATTTGCAGTTATGTATCGTAGACTATATACACAAGCAGATCAAGATGGATAAAATATATTAACTATGACTAATTATAAGGCCATAATTAATTAATCAGTTCTAGCCAGTCTGCAACACTTTAAAGGCAACCAAGGATGGTCTGCTGATCTATACCTCCCATCTCTACCTGAAGTAACCATTATAGCAGCCTGCACACAGAATGATCTATACCTCTCATCTCTACCTTAAGTAACCATTGTAGCAGCCTGCACACCGAATGATCTATACCTCCCATCTCTACCTGAAGTAACCATTGTAGCAGCTTGCACACAGAATGATCTATACCTCCCATCTCTACCTGAAGTAACCATTGTAGCACCCTGCACACAGAAGGATCTATACCTCCCATCTTTACCTTAAGTAACCACTGTAGCAGCCTGCACACAGAATGCCCTCAAACCATTATGTACAACGCAGGAACTCAGTCTTTTCCATAATGATAGCGTTTTATCTCTGACTAAACAAAATCAATTAGGGGGACACAGGCATACTGTATGTTTGTTTTAGTAATTTGCAGGCTACTGATATGATTTCCAAAACTATGTAATACGTTAACCAAAACAAGTTATAGGGTATAAACCATGGTTGCATTACATTGGATTTAATGTTGAACAGATGCAACACCAGCAGCATGCCTGCCAGGCCAGACTGTTTAGAAGAGGGATGCACTTCTGTGGGGTGGGGGGGCGGGGTCCCATTTAAGACTCACATCCAAGAGCAACTGGGATATTTCTCAAGGGAAGCAACCAAAGAGCAACATGGTCAAATGTTTTCTTAGTTTATTTTTGTGTGCAGTCAGTGCACTTGATTGTTGTTGGATAATTTAATATGAAACGGAATAAGGTCGTCTTAAAGCTTTTTCCGGGAACAACAATATTTTGGATGTGCCATACTTAGACAAAATGTTGCAATAAGAGTTTTTGCAGTGTTTCTTATCCGATTTTTTTTGTTCAGATAGGGCTAAGCAAAGAAGGACAAAATGGAGACATTCACTTTACATGACATGCTCATAAACTCGACTAATCTGTATAAAATATTATGCGATTTTGGAATAAAAAATGTATCTGAGTGCGAAAATGAGAATGATACCACTCCAGAGCCGAAAGGTAAGGAACAGACCTCCAGTAGTTGGATTTTAAGTATTTATTTGGGAAAGTAATGTATAATGTCATACATTATGTGTCATAATTTAGTGTCATAAATTAGCATTTTGTATTCAGATCGAATGAGCATTGATCAATGCAGGGTTTTGATTTTTTTTTGCACATGTGCTCTAGGGATTAATATAATAATTGGGTTCAAAATGAAATGTAATAACAGACCCTGCAGCCAATTGGCATATGACAGTCATAAAAAAATTCTAAACTTGTATAAAACTAGTTGCTGAGACACGTTGATGAATTGATTACACGTCATTCCCCCCCAAAAAATACACAAATGCTATGCAATATCATTTGAGACATGCATTCTAGCAGATTATAGTCTAAACATTTCTTGCTCCTTTCATGATTGAAACTGACCTGACAACAAGGGGGTAGATTAATTTAATTTAAAAAGAAATTGGGACAATAATCCTGCATGTGGAATTATGAATAGAAAGAAGAACAAAAATAAGTGTGGAGGAATGGTAGGCTTTAACAATATTACAAATAATTGTATATTGAAATCAGAAATGAATATAAGTAATGTATAATGTGTCTATTCTTGTGGATGTATTGTCACTAACCTGATTATCACTGACCTGGATAATACTAAATAGCTAAAAAAACTAACATGGATAAACTCCAGTGATCGTATGAGGTGGGTATGGGAAAGCTGTGAGCTGGTTGTGACAAATTAAATGCTCTCTCTCTCTCTCTCTCTCTCTCTCTCTCTCTCTCTCTCTCTCTCTCCCTCTCCCGTTCTCTTCACCCACGCTTGTCGTCCCCTCTCCCAGACATAGACCAGACGGTGCGCATCTTCCTCTACAGCCTCATCTTCCTCCTCTGTGTCCTGGGCAACAGCCTCGTCATCACCGTGCTGGTCCGAAACCGTCGCATGCGCACCGTCACCAACCTGTTCCTGCTGTCGCTGGCCGCTAGCGACCTCATGCTCTGCCTGTTCTGCATCCCCTTCACCCTGATCCCCAACCTCATGAAGGACTTTGTGTTCGGGAGCGGCATCTGTAAGGTGGTCATGTACTTCATGGGTGAGTGAAGCCCCCCAAAGGTCACGACCTCCAGAGCCGCCGGGATGCACATGAGATGCAAGTGAGATGCAAATGAGATGCACATGAGATGCACATGAGATGCAAATGAGATGCACATGAGATGCACATGAGATGCACATGAGATGCACATGAGATGCACATGAGATGCACATGAGATGTACATGAGATGCACATGAGATGTACATGAGATGCACATGCTGTGTTGTTCCTCTGGCCACACACGCTTGGTGCGTTCATCCCCTTTAGGATCCCCCTTTCGTAACGCAGCACGGAAGGCAGCATGAATATCTTGGGAAACGAAAGAGGCCAGATCCCTCCTCTGGCTCTAGACCCCCATGTGGACATGCGGTGACAGAGTCCCAAATAAAGTCATCTGTGCTGTGACGAACGTGGCTGAGCTCCGTGGTTCCGTAGCCGTGAGAATCCTCCAATTGTCTCCCTATTAAGGATCTATTTACTGGGAGGAATACGCTGCAGGTTACAGGTCAAAACCATGGCGTGAAAGGGCTGATTAGTAGTATCCATTAATACAACTTTTGTGGGACAGTGCTAATTTGTTTGGGTCTACCTCGTCAGAGTTTATCCCTGACTAACTGCAGTAGCACGCACAAATCTTGACAGTCCTTGCAAAATATGGGATACATATGTACAGTACATATATAGTATCTATACTTCTGTAGCATTCTATGTGCAGATATATTAATATATCTTTCACATGTCACTATGGCGATATGATTATGCCAAGGGCCATGCCACTGTCAGATACAGCTGTGGCATAATCAGTCTCCGTGTGTAACTTGCTTACGCGTACCTCCCTCTCGATCGCTTCCCCTGATAGTACAGATGTATTTATAGTTCATGTTATTAGTATCACTGTGTGACTTTGTCAGCGTCCCACCGGTAACAGATTGTACTGTTGATAATCCTGAAGGGCTCAGTCGTACCTCTGTCCGTGCTCGATTGTAAACTACAAAGTAGCAAGCCGTTAACATGTCCCAGACCAAGTATTGTACTAAAGCAGATGACAAGGGCATAAAAATCATCACAATAGCCATTTCACAGGGTTATATTACACCCTGGAAAGTATTCAAATAAAAATCAGTTGTATGTATAAGGTTTTTGCATGTGTACAGAATGTCAATAAATTTACATATGCCGTACATACTGTATATGTGATGGAGATTATATAAAAATGTCATATGGAAACCACTTTTCCCTTCTCCTCCAATCAGGTGTCTCGGTGACGGTGTCTACGTTTAACCTGGTGGCCATCTCCCTGGAACGCTACAGTGCCATCTGCAACCCGCTGACCTCCCGCACCTGGCAGACCAAGTCCCACGCCGCCAGGGTCATCTCGGCCACCTGGGTGGTGGCCTTCCTTCTCATGCTTCCCTATCCCATCTCCAGCAAGCTGGTGCCCTTCACCCGCATCAACAACAGCACCGGAAACATGTGCCGACTGGTGTGGCCCAGCGATGTCATTCAACAGTCCTGGTTAGACAAAGCTAGTCTCTTTTGGGACCTTGCGGAGAGTTACTTTGTCTGTCAGTACTTTGTGAAGAGCTAGGGAGTCAGGTGGCTCAGCGGGTTAAGGCGTTGGGCTCATGATTGGAAGGTTGTGAGTTTGATTCCCGACGACATTGTGTCCTTGGGCAAGGCACTTCACCCTACTTGCCTCAGGGGGAACGTCCCTGTACTTCCTGTAAGTCGCTCTGGATAAGAGTGTCTGCTAAATGAATAAATGTAAAATTGAAGAGCTGTAGTGAAATTTGTAGTAATTGCTTTCAGAAGCGTGCTGAATGAATATTATTATCATTTATACCACAAACTTGAAACTCATGCAACAGTTAACCAATCAGAATGTCCCGTTGTCTCCGTCAGGTACGTGTCACTGTTGCTGCTGCTCTTCCTGATCCCGGGAATCGTGATGATGACGGCGTACGGACTCATCTCTCTGGAGCTCTACAGGGGCATCAAGGTGGAGATGAGCAACCGCAAACCCAGCCGGGGTAAATATGAACCAGCTTAACCAGAATCTTTCAAACTCTCCGATCCTGCATTATTGAAACGTTTGGATAGCTGAAGCATTACGAAGCCAATCTGTACTTTGTCAGATGTTCCGTTAGACTATATCAATTGACATGACACTAGGACAGCATTCAGAACTTATGACTGCAATGGGGATATTTCGACAGAGCGTCAGTCCAGTACAAGCAGCGTCAAACCGGGCGACAACGATGGCTGCTACCTGCAGCCCAGCAAGCGGAAGAAGGTGGTGTTAACGCAGCAGCAGAGCCAGGTCTCCACCGTCAGCACGGCGTCCGGCACCAAGGCCCAGCTGAGCCGCATGTGCAGCAACAGCTCCGCCTCCAACCTGATGGCCAAGAAGAGGGTGGTTCGCATGCTGCTGGTCATCGTCTGCCTGTTCTTCCTGTGCTGGATGCCCATCTTCGCCGTCAACGCCTGGCGGGCCTTTGACCGGCGCTCCGCCGACCGCCTCCTCTCGGGGGCGCCCATCTCCTTCATCCACCTGCTGTCCTACACCTCCGCCTGCGTCAACCCCATCATCTACTGCTTCATGAACAAGCGCTTCCGGCAGGGGATCCTCGCCACGTTCGCCTGCTGCAAGTGCACGTCGTCCCAGAGGGAGGGGAGCGTGTTGGAGAGAGGACGGTTAGGCAGGATGAGGAGAGGCGGGAGGTGGGGGCTGCGGGGGAAGGGAGGGACCAGGAGCGGGGCGGAGAACGGCCACGGTTCGCCGGGGGCCGGCGGCAGCACCCGCTGCACCTACAGCAGCGTCCGCGGGTCGGCCCAAGCTTAGCTCCGCCCGCCCCCCCTCCCCCCCCGCCCCCAGGAGTTAGCCACCAGGGTCTGGGGACTAAGAGGTGTTCCATCGCCGTCCAGCCGGTTTCCCACTCCGACCTCTCTGCTTTCTCCCCCTTTGTTGTCGCTTCGCCTGGACTCTGTAAGGGGGAAGGGGAAGAGACGAGCTCGAGAACCAGACAATATTCAGGAGACTCTCTCTCTTTCTCTCTCTCTCCCTCGAACCTTGACTCGTTAGTGACGAGTCGAAACATGCTGTTTACATCGTGGAGAGCATTTGGACTTTGGTGAGTGAAAGGTGCGGAGAGACAGCGCCACATGCTGCTACGAGCTTGTGATGGTGTGAGGGCCTGCAAACCCACGGGGAGCTTCAGGGGGGTAGGCTGGTGAGGGAGAGGGCGCCGTACATCATGTTGTCAGAGATGATAACGAACGTTCAGTGCTTTTTTTTTTACAGACCCCCGCCATAGCGATTCCCACCCGAACCCCAACCCTCTCCCCGAGCAATCCTCACGATCCCTGTTTATGTAATATCCCAAGACGCCCCACTCCCCCCCCTCCCCTCCCTCTGAAACAGCACCCAGCCATCTTAGGCGTGATACTGTCCAGGCAGTCCTAGAAGACGCCCTAGCAATGCGTTCAGCGCCTTGTAAGATCTCCAAGCCACACAAGCTGAAGAACGGCTCTGTGTAGAGGGAGCAGAATACCGTTCGAAGCACTTCATAACCCTCCCTGTTCTAACACTGGACACATTCTTGCTAAAGCCTCAGAGGCCACTTTTATACAACAACGCACGGAACGATGTAAATTGCTGCCTGATTAATTTCATTCCCCCCCCCCTCCCCACAGGTGTTTATTTAGTTTCTACCTGAACATCGTGCCCTAATAGTTGTGTGGACCCAAAACAGTGCTGTGTTTTTGTCCTTGACGTGGTCTTTGTGTACTTTCGGTGGGATTACCACACTAGTGTACTGAGCATGACCTGATCTTATCATGGCGTGGGACCTTTGACACCTGCCCGGCTGTCTTCAAAGGACAACACGCCGGCGGCAACTGTCAATCACACCTGCTAGTTTGTTGACTTGGTTGGTTAGAAAATACTGTCGGGCAAATGTAGCCATTTGTCGTTCCGATTTTTCTATTGGAGTTTTACTTCAGCGTAACTGTCTGGTTTATGTCACAGCTCGCCGTTTACCTTCTTGCATTGAATACGTATCCATAAAGGAAACTGAATGATAATAAAAGGCTAAGTATGTTACTGTCAAAACGTCTTTCATTATATTCATTGTCCCCCCCCCCCCCACCCCAAACAGACGAGTTCCAGGCTAAGTGAGTGTGAAGGCAGCTAGAATGAGCTATTACTTTACTAGAGCCTGCATTTACACTGCATGCATGCCCTCGCGACATAGGATTATTTAAGGTGTAACATTAGAACATGATCGAGAACACTCAGACGTAATGAAGATTGATTATTAAGGCTGAATTCAGTTGTTGGTGGATTGTTTTGACAGTAGGATGGTACCGGTTCAAAACAAGCAGGATTAGATGGATGTACAATATCCACCACTTAAAGCAACATCAGGTCGTCTAAACAGAGACCTGGATGAGGTGTGTGAGGAGAGGAACTTTTTCTGAGTGACTTTGAGCTTTTAGCATCTTAAATCCAGAGCATGTGAAAGAGAGGGATTACCTCCAGACAGACAGGAGCCTTTTTTGGAACTCTGCCCAGGGATGGCAGCTCTGTTTGGGCTTGGATCCTCCCGCAGCATTCGCCGTTCACACGACGCAGATAGACAGGGATTTGAACTTGAAGTTCAATTTCTAACATTATAAAAGTTTCTACTCAAAACTGTTATTGCAACCCCATCAGTTTATCTTCAAGGTTTATAACATGAGTAACAAGAGAGTTAAGAACAGTTTTTACTAACTAATATCTCAATTCAATGATGTTAACACGGCAAAATGTAAGATCACTTTTTTTTATTTCTTGATTTTTTATGCCAATATTGCAAGTTTTTCTTTCTTTTTTTTCTTCTTTTTTTACTTTAATGACATAAGGAATTGAGCATGAACTGAAACTGCAATATGTACAAAAAACAAACAATCTATCATGTTATAAAAAAAAGTCCCCTTGTTTCACGTTATTGCTAAATGTTACAAAATGCACAGGTATCTACCATCAGAAGCCCTCTGAGCACTGAATATATACTACCACACTGACACCTCTGTTCATCAAAACTAGAACAAAACACCGAGTGAGAGACTGAGTGTGAGAGAAGAAGGAAAGGGAAAGAGAGAGAGAGAGCGAGAGAGGTTGGGGAAAAACGAGAACAAAAATGGAGGGAGAGCGATAGCAAAAGGAACACCGAAGAAGTCTGGAGATGAAAACACACGGAGGCGAGAGAAAGAGAGAAGAAAAGAGAAAAAGTGTGTGAGATGAAGGGGTTAGTTCCTCTGTGCAGAGCAGCCAGTCTTGAACAGCGAGGCTGAGAGCGACAGAGACCTCCTCACACATCTCTTCATTTGTTTAAAGCTGCCTCTCCCACTGTCCTGTTTTCTTATTTAGCAGTGCATGAAAACTCTACGTTATAAAAGACATTTGGCATATTAGAGGATACATACATTGTTCAGAGCTCATTACGACGACAATGACAACAATGAAAAAGCTGCTTTTGGAGTAGGAAAGAAGAAGGGAAAAAAAAAAGGACATTGTGATCAGACAAATGAAATGGGTTTGTTAAGAGTACAGTATTTGCGAAAAAGCATGTGTGAGACAGCAACCAGCTGTGGCCATGTTAATACAGCTTGTTTAAAAGAAGGCATTGTAACATTGTTCCAGTCCAACACACCGTCCCTCTTTTAATTCAGTGACACCATGAAAATGAGGAACGCTGGAGCCTCAATTCCAGCCTAAATTACCCATAATCCTCTCCTGTCGAACCGAGTACACGTAAAAAGCTTGGTACTCTTGAAGGTATCGACGACACATCACCTTTTCAACTTTGTTTGCTAGATCAGTGTTCCACAGCCCTGGTCCTCAGGGCCCACTGTCCTGCATGTTTTAGATGTTTCCCCCTTCCCACACACCTGATTCAAATGCATGTTCGTTAGCAGGATTCTTGAGGACCAGGGTTGGGGAACAGTGTACTATAGGCAGCAAAGCCACTTGTTCTAGACTTGCACAGTACACAAGTTTGTGATGAGCGGAGAGGAGAGGAGGACAGAGAGGCAGAGAGGCTACGTGTAAACAACATTTGAAAAAATGAACCAGTATGAGATGGGCCAGATAGGCCAATGAACCCAAGCAGGAAAAACTGAACTTCAGAGCTCAAATCTACCAGCTAAAACTGACATCGGCAAGAATAAAAATAAAAAAAGAAACACAGAGTTAACTCCGAGATTTGGTGACAACGTTATTGACAGGAAGGATCAGAGTAAAGAGTTTCCAAAGGCCAACTGCTTTCTATTCATGGTGTGAAAGACAAAAATCGATCTTCTTTCGCCATGTAGATAGTGATGCAGCTTTTCACGATGCGATGCTACAAGCTATGCAATTTAGGTTGAAGAGCACCTATTTCTTGATAACAATACAGTAGCCTTTTGACAACACGCTCCCAGGCCAAAGCTAGGCAGCGTCGGGCAATAATGCACTTATTTCTTTGACATAGAATAAAACAAAAAGGGGAAAACTTTTATACCAAATAATTTAAAATAACAATAATACACTGTATAAAGATTACATCAATAGTTGACGAGATGGGCACACAAACAAAAAATTACATGAGGGTTATATATTAAAAAGCATCCCTAAAAGTAGTATTTTGGGGGGGGGACAAATTGAGCACTTTATTTTCTTTCCCCGTTTAAAGGGGTGTGAGTAAAGGTTTGTGTGACTGAGGGTGAATTTACTTCATCATTCAGACATTCAAGTTACAGCGTCATAGTTATTCCCAGAAGTGTGTACAGTTTACTGTAATACTATGATCAACATATTGCCTTGTATTCATTTTGTTCGTCCACATTTATCAGAGGAAAGTGAGTCAGTTCAGTATTTGGAAGTATTCATCTCAAGTCCATCTTTAAAAGAGCACTGATTGTTCTGGACACGAATGGGTGTTTTGAAATGGAGCGAGTCTGACTCATTGTTCCATTAGAACGCCAATACAAGGAAGCAAAATCAACACACACACACACACACACTCTCATACACACTCACACCATAGCACTCATTCGCTAGCACACTTATGCAAGCTGGTGAACTAGTGGTCAGGCAGACAATACCCACAAACAGACACAAACACAACCTGTACAATATTGCTGTACATTCTGGAAAAGTACACATCTTCGACGCGCACGCACACACACACACACACACACACACACATCTAGAAGGCCTTATAATTCTACAGGAGACATGATCACCATACATACACACAGTACATTTACATGGGTGACTTGAGTGCAGCTACTTTCAGACTGTGAGTTTACAATGTACATCAAAGTGTTGCTGTAAGTGAATACCACAGGATGTGTGACAGGTTCAAGGGCCCCCAGCCAAGCTTACAGCACTCACAACTACCATGGAAGCTGGATACGGCAAGGTACAAAACTGGTAGTAATTGTCCTTTTTTTTTCTTTCTTTCTTTTGTTTTCTTGGTACGTTCACACTCTTTGAGTTTTCTTGTTTTTCATTTTTTTTCTTCTTTTCAAAAGGCCAACAGCTCCTTCAGAAGGCTGCTAACACGACAACATCGTTGTTTTCTATTGGTGGACAGTGACAGCCCCCCCCCCCCTCAGGCTCCACTGCCGTGGGGCAGAGGGTGACAGACGCGCTCAGGTTCCTAGCGTTTCCGAAGCCGACAGCACACAAAGTGAGAAGACCGCTGGAAAGATGAGAGGCTCTTTGATATTTAAGATAGCGGTAAGGCCACATTCAATTGGAAGTGTCTCAAACACAATTGCTGCGTGGTGTGACTGTTGTCTTGTTGTTGTTCTTCTCCTGTAAAGCCACGGAAGTTAAATGCCATTTTTATTACCGACGCACTGGAAGACACCTAAGCTTGGTGGGGTGGTATACTGGCTGACAGATTTATCAAACCTCATCTTATACTTGAGTGGCAAACGGACACACTACATGATTTCAACATTTGGATATGTGACAGGGTTTTTCTTTGACTGCGCACAGTAATAAGATACAGTACTAAGGCTATCATCTTGAATTCAATGACTAGGCTTGTTTTACATTGGTGTAAAAAATGAACAACTGATATAACTGCCTGTCTAGTTTTTCTTTCTTTCATAAAATGAACATAGGACTTCTGTAGGCGTTGCTATGGCTCTGCGTGAGATGTACAGACAGAAAAGGCTGCTCATCCCCATCAGGGGATGGTAGTGTACATACAGTATTGCAGGCAAGGCAGAGGCATTGCTTAAAGCTTTTTTTTTCTTTTTAAAGACTTCAGAAAAACCATCAGAAAGAAAATGACATCTTCTGAGGGAATTCCCTAAACTGAAATAAAATAATTATAATTATAAAATAAAAAAAACGTTTTGATTATGTAAAAAATAAAATTACTAATAAAAAAAATCCCCAGACTTTCTTTTTTTTTGTCAGAGAAAGAAGCAAAGTATCAAAAAGGAAGCGTTTCCGTCTAAAGATAATTTTAAAAAGCAGGCATTTTTGTCGGAGAAAAAGGAAGAAATGTTGCTTTTATACACAAACCAGGTCAGGGCTTGGACCGCAAAAAAAAGTCCAAGCTCAGAGGAAGAATAGAAACTATTTGGTAACAAAAGTGTACTATATGTTTAATACAAAAAAAGGTATGGAGAAAATGTACCTTTACTAAAGCTTATACAAGATCCTTGGTCCATAAAAACTATGTTACGGTCATCCTGGTTTCCTCTGCATCCTTAACCCCTCTGACAACAACACATCGCGCCCCTGTACACAAACACAAACTAACATGACAAAGAAAAGGAAAACAAAATAGGGGAGAATAGGGCAAAGTTACACTCATGGCGGATGTATCGTTGTCGTGGTTTCCATTCTCACGGCCTTTAAAGATGCTGAGGCTCTGAGCCAATAGGAACTCCCTATTCCTTGGCTCCACCCCTTGCACCAAAGAGGCATGTCCCTTTAAACCACAGGAGGGGGACGAGGAGCGTAATTTCTCTTTTTCGTGGGTTAATGACTTTATTTGTTTTTAGTTGTTCGTCATTCAAATCTCCTCTTCTTTCAGATTTTTCCATTCCAGGTTCTTTTGTATCCAAAATTAATATGCAGCATTATTTTTAGTTTGTTTTTTTTGAAAGAGAGAGTCAGTTTGTGTTTTCAAATGTAGTCCCCCCCCCCCCCCACCCTCCCTCCTGATGTGGTATGTTTTGCTCTCCGGGCGTATGTCACACGCGTGTGCGTGTTAGGAGACCACGGCAGCCGCCGTAGAAGAGGATGTGACCCCTGGGTTGGCAGAGCTGTTGGGACCTCCGTAACCTCCGGAGTTGGCCTCGCTAGCCTGGCTGTTGCTCGCCGCTATCAGGCTGGCGTTCCCCGAGCGGAGGATGGCGCCCGCTGCGTTGCAGTGTGGCCGTGGCCCGGGCTCGGGCGTGTAGGTGAATGTCAGCGTTGTGGAGTAGATGATGCCGTCGTTCCTCACCAGCGTGACGGGCACCTGGACCGGCTGTCGAACCCAGCGCCAGCCCTCACGGAAGGCTGAGATGTCAGGAACCACACACAGCATGCTCTCAGCACACCTGCAGACAGAAGAGATGCTGGAATAATTTATATTTTAGTCATTTAGCAGACGCTCTTATCCAGAGCGACTTACAGCAAGTAAAGGGACATTCCCCCTGAGGAAAGTAGGGTGAAGTGCCTTGCCCAAGGACACAAAGTCATGTTGCCTTATCCGGGAATCAAACTTGCAACCTTCTGATCACTAGCCCAACGCCTTAACTCCAGTCCTCGAGGGCCACTGGTCCTGACAGTTTTAGATGTTTCCCTGCTCCAAACATTTAAAACCTTCAGGACAGCGGCCCTCAAGGACTGGAGTTTGACACCCCTGCCTTAACCACCTGACTATTTAAGAAGTAAAGGAAGTAAAGGGATAAAGTACTCCTTTCCATACCTTCTGTTCTTTTAAGCTGCAGTTTTTGAGTCTCTTGGATTCAACTTTTTTAACACAAACGGTGGGTCACAGTGACCCAAAACCAGCGCCAGGGTTTAACTATAATTCCAAAATTTTTCGAAGGCTGAAAGAAACCTGAATAAAAACCCTTTTTCTGTGAAGTTTTTTTTCTCCAGTAATTGAACTTCTAACAAAAGCCCACTCTTTAAAGTCCATTCAGAATCCCAGAGACATACTAAACCCTCACAGGCAACATTGGGAGCACTTAGACAGACTCACAGGCGACAACAACCTCAACATTTCTGTCACAGTTTCACCTTGTCAACCTTTACAACCACGGACTTAGGTACATCACAACTCCTGTTTATGAAAATGGTATACGTTCAATGGTCTTTCATCTTTCCAGCAACCTTTTTGGGGCAAATGCACCTCAGCCACATTTTAACACGGACGTTAAAATGGCGTTCTCTCGGCTCGAGGCCCACCTTTCTGGAGGTAGCTTTGCAAAACCATCATTCTGAAAAGCTGGCTGCAAGGCCAAGCGGCAAAGTGCTTTCGACAGCTTGACAAAATAGTTTGGGATTTCTCCCTGCCCTGAGTTAAGCTGCCAACGCATTTTCAAGGTGATCTTCATTCACAGTGGGGAAACGTGGAGATAAGGCCGTTAAACACTCTGACAGGGGGACAGATCCAGTCAAGCCAATTTACATATTCAAACATTTAACATCAACATTTTGATCTTCTAACAATACAGAGATCTGTAGAGCACAAACTAAATTAAACTAAAACCTTGCCATTTACTACTATTTTAACACGCCTACTTTTAGAACGAGGTGCACCACTTCAGGTGCAAAAGATTACAACATCATTTGGGATTTGTTGGTCTCATTAAAACCTCGGACATATAGTAGTTTGGTTTGCTCAAGGTTACTGAAGTGAGTTGGATAACTACCAGTCACAAGAGTTCTGGGAGTCCTTCAGCAGGAAGGTTATAGATGCATGCGAGTCTGGGAAAGAGATTTAAAGATCTAGAAACTATTTCGAATAAGCCCTTCAAATGTCTTTTTTTTTTTACGAGTAGAGGACATTTAAAACAACTGCCAGTACGAAGAAGCAGGTTTAGACTGAAATATGCTTAAAGTCAACAATCACAGAACAGGAACAGAAAGCTCTTGCAACACTTGATGCCAAAAGTGCAGGTGTCTGCCCTCAGAACAACAACGTACAAGTTTGGAGGTGAAAACCTCAAACGAAGAGGGCATGACTGAAGTTTGCCAGGGAAACTGCTCTGGATAGAGGAAGCCTGCATATGAATCCTGTTCATGGGCTGTGAGGTGATTTGTGACTCACAAGGCACGCTAGAAAAACCCCTCCAACATCACCCGGCTGAAAGACCCTCCGTGTGTCTCTGCGATCGAACAGAACCCCTCCTGACAAGCTCCCTAGCCCCAGGACAAGGTAAGACAAGGCAGAGTGTCGGACCTGTACATGGTCTCTGCCTCCACGTCTCCGAACCAGACCCGCAGATTTGGAGTGAAGTTCTGCCCCGTCAGCTCCAGCATGGCTACATCTCCTCCGCCGTTGAGCTAGACACACACACACACAACACACACACAAACACACACACAAACACACACCAGGTTAAACAGATCGTGTGAGCACTAGAGCTCCAGACGCAGGGCATGCTGGGATAGCTCCAGACAGATATCCCTCTTGACGTGTCCTGGTTGTGCGGGCGTCTCCCTAAAGGGGGCCCTCACCTGTAAGCTCTCCACCACAGGCACAGGGGTGACAGGAGAGTGGACAGGGCCCATGCCCTCATAGAAGGTGTATTCAGCCTTGTCCGTGCTGATGATAGTCCAGGAGGCCCCGTCGTTGATCATCTCCTTGTTTGGTTCCTTTGGGCATGGAGTGGCCTGGAGAAGGGAGGGGACGTTTAGTCACACAAGGTCATAATCTCCAGACTGCAGCCACACAGGGCTGCTGGGTAAGGTCTGTGTTTTCTTATGTGGAGTTGTAGGGGGAACAGGCAGGGAGGGGGAGGAGTATGTGGTTATGTAACCCCTTGCATTTCGCTGGGTGTATGTGGGGGCCCCTTACTTGAAACTGGATGATCCTCTCTTGGGAAAGGCACAGGTACATGCGCTCTGTGTCTTTCAGGTAGAAGGCACACTTGTGGAGCTGGGACACGGGGTCGTCCGCATCCAGCAGGGCTGTCTGCTTATCCACCTTACGAATTATCTGGAGGAGGGAGGGAGGAGATGGGGAGGGAGGGAGGAGATGGGGAGGGAGGGGAGGTCAAGAGAAAATAAAATGATACACGTACTACTGCATTATTTGCTGCGTCGTTTTTGGGATAAACTGAATAAAAGGCCAGGTTAAGGGAGACGTAAAGCAGCATGTTAGAACGGACGCAGGTACGAGGCGTTGCTTAGTTACCAGTCTGGGCAGGGCCATGCCTGTGACAGAGCACACCAGCTTCACAGTCTGGCCGTAGTGGATGTAGCCATCCCTCACAGTGAACTCCTCCCCCTCTGACTCCTCGTCATCCACTGGAGGAGGGGGGAGAAATGGTCATGGTTATATTTTACATTTAGCAGACTACACCAGAATTTGTATCAAAGTCAGACCCTAACAGAGAGAGAGAGGGGGGATGTGTGAGCGTGTCCACATGATGGGGCACTCACACAGGTGGATGTAGAAAGCCCCCCACTGCTGAGAGCTGGCGTGGAAGTTGCCCCCCTCCACGTGAAGGTAGCGTGTGCTGACTGTCTGGGAGCGCAACCGGTTTGAACAGCGCTACCTTGGTCCCAGACGCAATACACACTGGAGACAGAGAGACAGACAGAGAGGAACACTTAGCCTTGTTTGAAAAGGAAAAAATGACAAAACGGTGAACTAAAATTAGACATCTTCCGCTCTCAAAATGATCCTTGGTTGATCACTGTGTGTTCTGCAAAGCGCTGAGGCGGTTTTTTCAGCGCTGAACAAACACATGAGGTTACACAACAATCCCGAGCTTTCATGTCCGGTAAACGACTGATATCCCTGTGATAAGAGGGGCAGAAAACAGTCTCCAAAACAAATATTGGCAGGAAAATATCAAGGATAGCGGCTGCTTTCATGCCACTGTCGTCAACTAGAGGAGGAACTAACCAACAGCGCCTCCTAGCGGTGGGGAAACGCCATCACACCGACAAGGACGTTCCTGACAATCTAACCTGCCTCAAACGCAGAGCTAAAACCAGGAAGATAAACACAGACAGTCACACAGAAGTAGAACCTGCAAGAGCAGTTGGCGAAACACGCCTTTCAAAGTTGGGATCAGGCTCCAGAAGACCCGTTCAGAAAAGAGCGGAACGGAACGTTCTAGAAAAAAAAAGGGCAGCGGAAAGCCACGTGGAACTCACGGTCAGCGTTCTTGAGCGACTGCTTTTTCTTGGAGGGCTTGGAGATCACTTTGATCCTCTTGCTGAGGAAGACGCCGATGTCGGCGCTGTTCCCGTAGAACATCTTGACGGACAGCATGAAGTGCTTTCTCTTGTCGGAGTCTGATATGTACAAGGTTTTGGCCGTGCAATAGTTCTGGAAGGGGGGGGGGGGGGGGGGGGGGGAGGACAGGAAGGAACAGAGGTTAGAAACAAGTGACTAGACACCTCGTCATTCAAAAATCAGTTGTGACAACATCTGAACGTCCATCCCTGTGTGTGTGTGTGTGAGAGTGTGTGTGTGTGTGTGTTACCTTTCCCTCCAGGTTGAGCTGCTGCATCTCCTGGTCACTGTTGCCGATCCCGATGAAGGCGCAGGGTTGGGACTCCTGCTCCGAGCAGCCGTCTCTCTCCATCTGGTCCTTCTTCTTCTTCCAGCCGCTCCCCATCAGGTACACGCAGGGCGGAGGGCAGAAGAACCTGCGCACACACACAGATTCAGAATACTTTATTTATCCCGAGGGAAACTCCTTCGTATCAACGGCACACAGTCTCACAAAGCACACAAGGGTAAGGGTGTGAGGTAAAAGATTAGAAAGTGTACACAGGGATAGGGGGGTGGGGGCAATAACAATAAATAAAAACGGTAGGCGAGGTGAGGTGACTCCACACAGGGAGGGGGAACACACACGTTAGTGTGATGGATACAGCACCGGCAGACTGGGGATCAGCAGGAATAGGATGCAGTCTTTACACACTTACATTTTGTCATTAATCCAAAGCGATTTACAGTAAGTACAGGGACATTCCCCCCTGAGGCAAGTAGGGTGAAGTGCCTTGCCCAAGGACACAACGTCATGTAGTCATGTAGTCACAGCCGGGAATCGAACTCGCAACCTTCCAACAACGAGCCTGACGCTATCGGGCTTCTGATAACGTCACACACACCTTGCCGGTATGACAACCCTACACACCTGAAACTGCCATCGATTGTAAACTCAGAGAACCAAGCCATCAACAAACACTGCCAAGCACAGATAACCTGTAGGTTCCCTTACAATCAATTACAGGGGGAAATATATGCTAATTCTGTCATAACCTGAACTCATACTTTCAGTCTGATGTCATACTGATATGTCTGTGTAAGTGTGTGTGTACTTGTCTGATGAGGTGGAAAATTACAAATGTCATGCCACCCATGTGTTTGTCTGTCTGACTGTGCAAAGGGCCATGTCTGCTTTCATTGCCTTCAAATAAAAAGCGAAAGGAGAGACAGAATGAGGAAGGAGAGAGAGAGAGACGTTCGTCGTCCCCCCTCCCCCCCCTACACACCCACACACCTGAAACTGCCATCGATGGTAAACTCAGAGAACCAAGCCATCAAAAAACACTGCCAAGCACAGATAACCTGTAGGTTCCCTTAACGGGGGGGGGGGGGGGGCATGTTCTCATGTCAACCACTAGATGTCAGGACTGTCTCAGAACACAACTGGAATTGAAGTTAAACGCTAACAAAACAACAAACATGATGATTGAAGATAATATGTTCCGTTTCAAGCCATCTCTTTCTCTCTGACAGCATTGAAGCAACATTGCTACTTTGCATGTCTGTGACTCAAACCGAGACAATGAAACATTTTCAGAAAAAGGAAATTCAATCACACAGTGACGTATTCAGAGTTACATGACAGGCGAAATGAGAAGCTAATTCTGTCATAAGCTGAACTCATACTTTCAGTCTGAGTGGATATGTCTGTGTGTACTTGTCGGATGAGGTGGAAAATTACACATTTCATGCCACCCATGTCTCTGTCTGTCTGTCTGTCTGTCTGTGCAAAAGGCCATGTCTGCTTTCGTTGCCTTCAAATAAAAAGCGAAAGGAGAGACAGAATGGGAAGGAGAGAGAGAGAGAGACGTTGTCGGTCGTTCACTCTCCCTGCCCACTCTTTCTCACAACCCTCACATGGCTTCTGCTAGTCTGGCCCCTCCCTGAAACGTCCCACACCTCACCATCATCATCTCCTCCTCTCCTCCTCCTCCCCCATCCGCCGCGCTCCACCTGAGCAGGGCAGCTCCACGCTCTCTCCTGGCTCCCTTCACCCCCCCCCACCACCCCCACTCCTCTGCTATATCCACTGTGTCTCTGCTGCCCTCAGGTCAGGGGTGGGATACACACACACACTTCTGAGGTTGACAGATTCACATCTACGCAGGAAGGCGGTTTTCGGAAGATCCTCACCTTTTCTCATTGCCGTAGGATTTCTGGGCTACTTTTGCGTGCAGGATGAGGACGGTCTGGTCTCCCCTCTCCTTCAGGTAATTCCTCATCGCTTCTCTGTGGAAAAGGTGAGGGGGGGGGAGTGGGGAGAGAAAAAGAGGGGGGAGGTGAATCACATGAAGTGGGAGCAGGGTTCTGAGAACTGGGCGCCGTGTGAGGTGTCCCGCACACACGCGCTGAGACACGAGAGGAGACGCAGGTCTGAACACAGACCAGGACGCACCGTCATACGCACGCGCAGATGCAGGCCAACTGGTTTTAGGACGCACACACGCACACACACACACATGGCCGGGGCCAAAAGATATGTTCTCTCCAGCTGTGCCGAGTTTGGTGGGGGATGGGGGGGTGAGAGTGTGTGCGTGTGCGGAGGGGGGGGGGGTTCTGAACAGTTAATGAGCGGCTCTGAGGGACATTGCTGAACGAGGAGAGATTGACAGTGCAAGAGAGACCGAGGGAGAGAGAGGGGAGAGAGAGGGAGGGAGGGAGAGAGAGAGAGAGAGAGAGAGGGAGGGAGAGAGAGAGAGGGAGAGAGAGAGAGAGGGAGAGAGGGGGAGAGAGGGGAGAGAGGGGAGAGAGGGAGAGAGGGAGACTGACAGAGGGAGAGGGAGGGAGAGGGAGGGAGAGAGGGAGAGAGACAGAGGGAGAGAGGGAGAGAGAGAGAGAGGGGAGAGAGGGAGAGAGGGAGAGAGGGAGACTGACAGAGGAGAGGGAGGGAGAGGGAGAGAGACAGAGGGAGAGAGGGAGACAGAGAAGGAGACAGAGGGAGGGAGGGAGAGAGACACAGAGGGAGAGAGAGACACAGAGGGAGACAGAGGGAGGGAGGGAGAGAGAGAGAGACAGAGAGAGGGAGGGGAGAGAGGGAGAGAGGGAGAGAGAGAGAGGGGAGGGGAGAGAGGGAGAGAGGGAGAGAGGGAGAGAGGGAGAGAGAGAGAGAGAGAGAGAGAGAGAGAGAGAGAGAGAGAGAGAGAGAGAGAGAGAGAGAGAGAGATGAGAGAGAGAGAGCAGAAGAAAACACCAAACCACTGAGCTCACCGCTGAAGAATCCACATCTCGTGTCAAAATGTTGCAAGGTCCGCTCTCCGGTTACTTCCGTGAACTAAGCAACACAGAATCCCCCACTAACAGAGACAGATGAGGCCAATATTATGGGATGTCAGGTCTTGGAGTTCAAGAACCCATCGGGACGAGTATGTATGGGTAATAAGCAGCCTGCCATGTGAGGCTTTGAGGAACATCGCACTGTGGTGTGACAGTTTTTCGTGACAAGAGGGGTGTGAGTGTGTGAGTGTGTGCGTGTGTGAACGCACTGCGAGCTTACGCTGATCTGAGCTTGGATCGGCTTGAATATGCAGATAAGACAGACAGACACGCGAGGACGTATGTGCTCATGCACGCACACACGCACGCACACACACACAAAGCCGTCCATTTACACAGATGTCAGTGACACCTGACACGCAAGGGTGCTCTGAAGGCTCCACAACACAAGAGAGCGAGCCGGTGTGACACACACACACACACTCCAGTCTGCTCCAGTCTACTCATGCAAACGTGGGCCGCACGCTCGGGTTAGACGGCTCTTTGTTATGGAAAGCCAGGGGCCCCTTGAGACACGAGGGAGGGAGAGGCAGGGGGAAAAGGGAGAAAGAAATAAGAGGGGGGGGGGGAGAGAGGGGGGGAAAGAGGGGGGCGAGAAGCCAGGGAAGTCAGGGGGGAATCAGGGTGGGTCAGGGGGGAGTCAGGGCCAAGGCCAACGTCGGAAATTGATTCTGATGAATTTCGTGGCGTTTAATGAGTTCAAATGGAGGGGCTGCTATAATCATCCGCTTGCATCGGCCCTGCAGGCTCTGATGTGGCGGCCACACAGGACTGGGGAGGTCCGCCACCTCCCTCGCACACACACACACACAAAGACACATACACGCTGGACTCTGGAACACACACCGGTTCTTGCAGTTCTGACTTATTGGTGAATGTGTGTGTGGGGGGGGGGGGGGGGGGGGGCATTGCCTCCTTGTCCCATGTCATCAGACACCGCTGGTACTACCAATGACCTTGACACACGCACACACACACACACGCTAGCAGAGAGGAGCGAGGTGACATCACAGGCAACAGAGACAAGCCCCGCCTCCCCTCCATCAAAAATCAAACGACGCGACTCGACCAAAGGAGAGCCGGTGACCGGCGGCCATGTTACCGTCCTCCAAGCTGGCTGTAATTAGCGTGTTCAGGCTAGGAGCTGTGAGGTCGAGGGGGGAGGGAGGGGGGGGGGGGTCACACGCCAGATTGGGGTCACCAAGCGTTCACACACACAGCAGGAACACCTGTGCTCACGTCACTGGATAGTGTACTCACAGATACAAGGTTACACACACAGGCATTCTACCGCAGGCTGACAGCTTCCAAATAGCGTGACAACTGGCTACGACTTATTTTGCATGACAACTGGCTACACAAAATATGGAAGTGAGAGATGTAGAGCTGGGGGCTGGACTCCAACGACGAGAACACACACACACACACACTGTGTTGACTGACTTATAGAGGAAGTGACACATATAGGCGTATCTCTGTCCGCACACACACACACACACCGCAGAGTAGAGCGGGACTAGGCTGAACACAGAGCAGCAGCAGTGTGGCTCAGTGCAGGATGGCAGCTGTAGCAGGCCGGAGGAGAGGAGCGCCTCAGGGGGGGCCTCTCATGCACTCAGGGGCCAAACAGGGCCGACACACAACTGGAGAGTCAAGCAGGCGTGAAGAACATGATGTGGTCGAGGGGTATACAACACACACATACACACGGACACAACACACACAAGCGTATGAGAGCGTCTCCATTAGGTTCTGGTTCTTTTGCATGGTGCGCGGCACCTGCAAACTTCAAACAGCAACCCGCTCACTCTTACGCGGTCAAAAGCTTTAGCTAAGGATGCTTCTCATCGCTAAGATCAAAAGGTTCCAGTGGTTGAAACGTTCAATGGTTAAAATCACCTCGACTGAACCGAGACACCAACGTGTTAAAGCAAGCACAGTCAACGCACAGTGAACGCTTCAAAAAGCCCTTTTCTTTTTGTCCCAGTCTGCATTCGGGAGTTAGCTAATCTGTGCTCTCTAATAAAGCAGTCTTTAGACTGTGTGTGTGTGTGTGTGTGTGTGACAGAGCAGCAGGCGAGGAAGGCAAGCCTGTCCTCTGTGTGACTCATGTATTGTGTTTCCAGTCGAGTAACCTTTTCTGACAAGGCGGCCCTTTAGGACCCCGAAGTGTTATAGCTGCCCTCCAAAAACCCCTGAAGGACCCCAGAGCTTCGGTAGCTGGCCCTGGCTATGCCATATTGAAATTCACAGGGGGTACTGGGGTAAACTAGGACAGGCAAAACATTGACAGTACACAAATGCCTGCATCTCAAAGCAACAATGACAGAACCACAACCACATGGACACTAAAGTAATTTTTGTCTCCGTTTCTGACTCGCTGGTAAATTGGTGTTAAAAAGAACAAATACTAATAAAAGTCAATCTGCTTTGAACAAGTGAAGAGGCCGTGCGATCTGGAACGCTGGCAGGACTTGAATGAAAATTGGGAGAGATCTGAGGGGAGCCTTCATCCCCAAAAAACCCTCTCCGTGTGTTCCTGTCGACTGGCAACCCCCTCATTTTCTTCCCGCTTGGGAGTGTCACGCGTAGGCAGAGCAAAACGACAACACACCGCTCACGGAATTCATCACACAGCATCCCCCACAACCAGAATGACGGCGGCAAGGTCACACACGCATACACACCCTCCTCTCCAGAGCCACAGGGCTCGTCCCCCCCCCCCCCCCCCCCCCCACCCCCCCCCTCCCCCACTAACCAGCCACCAAACCCCCACCCACACAACCCTGGTCCCAGAAAAACACAAAAAAAACACTCAAAACAGGCTCAGCTGTCAAGAAGAAGCGTCCAGAATGCCCTTGTCTAACCCTAAACCACACTGTCCTGGGCTGACCTGGCCACGAAACACAGCCTCGGATCAGCGAGCCGCTTCAAGTTGTGGACGTCTGACGCTGTCGGTGAGAAAATATGGAGGTCTGCCTCCATCATAGACCCTCTAGTTAAGTCTGGATTACATCCTTTATTTCGAACATGTGCAGCTTACACAACAACGTTTTCATCCTTTCATTCATTCACTCATTCATTCATGAACAAGCGAGTCCGAAGGTACCCGGCAACCTGAAGCGCTCGCATGGCGGGGAGCGTCGTGGCTCTGTGACGCTGCGGAGGACTCACCTTGTCAGGCGCTGTGGTTGAGGGCGCTCCCCAAACTTTCTGCAGAGGGAGACAAAAAGAAGACAGGGAGTGAGCTTTTATCCAACTGCAAAGTGTCTCACACACACGTACACACACACGAACACACACACACACGCAAACACCTGCTCCTCACGCAAACACCTGGGCGCACCAAAGAAAACAGCTGGTGTTCTGGCCGAGGGCTTTGGCCTGGTGGAAGTGTGTAACCGTGGGCCCAAACACACAGGTGGTTAGGGAACTCATATCCCTGGTTACAGAGAGACACACAGAGAGACAGAGAGAGAGAAAGACTGACAGACAGACAGAAACAGAGAAAGAGAGAGAGAGAGAGAGAGGCAGACAGAGACAGAAAGAGAGACAGAGAGAGCGAGGGACAGACAGACCTACAGCCACCTCTCCTTCAACTCCTTTCAGGTTGTGACCAGGGTCAAAGCAGGCAACTTGCCGTTCCACATCCACTCTTTTCTTGCATGCGAAACAAAATCCCATTCTTAGAGGAGGATCCAGTAACACTGTACCTTTCGATTTCATGACACAACACAGACAAAGACCAACACATTGGCAGTATGTGATGTGATGTGTGATGCTAGCAGTTAGCAGTACGATAGCCTAACTTACACCTCTCCCACCCTAAAGCTTGCCTCCAGTTGCGAACCAATGCTAACAGCTCACTTAGCGACCCCAAGGAGAAGGGAAGATAGAAAAAAGCATGACTGACAAGACAGATGAACACTCAGTACAGGCTGCTGTGTGTGTGTGTGTGTGTGTGCAGCCAGGGCAAAAATAGAAATATTGATGGAGTTGAGAGGTCTCTCCTCTCGCCAGCATCTAGCATGTCTGTCTCTCTCTCCATCTGCCTCAGAGCAGCTAGGGCTGGGAATGGAGGCAGGGGCCTGGGGGGGCCAGGGGGGCAGGACTGTTGGAGGAGAAATGAAACTGCTTTGAACGCAGCATCTGTGTGCGTGAGGCTGTATGTGATGCATCCTAATAGAATGATACAAAATGCACAGGCCAAAGGAAAAATCTGCAATTAGTGTAAAGAGAGAGAGAGAGGGAGAGAGGGAGAGAGAGAGAGCGAGAGAGCGAGAGAGCAGGAGTGAGAGATGGAAGGAAGAAAGAAAATGCAGAGGGTTGGGTAGGAGGGTAAGAGGGGGCGGAGGCAGAGGCAGAGGGAGAGGCGTGGGAGACGGAAGGCCATCCAGGCAAACATAAGACATAGGGGTAGAGGGAGGGAGAACAGAGAGGAGAGAGAGAGAGAGAGAGAGAGAGAGAGAGGGAGAGAGAGAAAGATAATAGGGAAGTAAATGAGAGAGGAAGAAGAGCCAGCGAAAGAGAGAGAGAGAGAGTGTGTAAGGGGAATAATTACAGAGGAGGCCGATCAATAAGGTTCCCACAGTAAACGCTGATGCCTCGCTGGGTAATGGATTCCAGACAGCTCTCCTCCCCTCCACTCACCCCCTCCACTCACCGCCTCCCCCCTCCCCCCCCACCCCCCCCCAGCCCTCCTCCGTCTGCCTTACAAACAGGGAGGGAGGGAGATCAAGAGTGTGAGAAATCGGTGGTGTGAGGCTGAGCAAAAGAGCCAGGCGGGAGGGAGAGAGAGAGAGAGAGAGAGAGAGAGAGGGTACAGTATTGGTAGAGATGAAAGGGGGGTGGGGGGATGGGGAGGGGGGGGCAGCGGAGGTGGGTGGAGACAGGGAGGAGGAGGACGGAGGAAGAGCGCGAGGGAAACCGCATCTCCGCCGATAACGGCAGAAAGGCCCACAGCCCGCTGGTCGAACAAACAACAAAACAACAACGAGCGCCCGATCCAAACAATGGCAGCTCTGACCACGCTGCCTCGCAATCAACACCACAAACACAGCTGCAGATGCGAGCGCACACACACACGTACACCAGGGGAAAGAGAGAAAGCTGCTTCCTCGAAGTGATGTTCTATGAAAGGCATGCAGCTATGGACTTCAAACAGACCAAGTGGAGGCCAACTCAATGGGGGGGGGGGGGGAGATTTACACATCCACGGATTTACTTTCTAAGGCATCAGTGCTGTTCAGTGTTGGTGCTTTGTGTGTGTGTGTGTGTGTGTGTGTCCGACAGTCAATAAACTGTGTGTGCAGGAGAGGCAGAGAGAGCAAGTGAGGGATGGATGGAGGTGAGAAAAGAGAGGCGTCATGTTCTGAGAAAACCCACCGCGTTCTTTCCTCACGTCTTCATGTGCGGACAATACACTCGCACGCACACACACAAAGACAAACAGACACACACAAACCGACACACACACACGGACACGCACACAAATACACACACAAAGACCTCATTCAGTCAACATCACAAGCACAAAACACAAAACAGGAAACCTCAGCTAGGTTGTCAAATGCTTGCTGGCTGCACACAAAGCAGCAACAACAACAACCACAACAACAGGCGGAAAAAAGGTAAGCTGACTGTGCAAGCAAAAAAACATTCAAATAAAAAACCGTGTGACACTAGTCAACTGTTCTGTGGCTAAAGGAGCTTCCAGCTTTATCAGCCTGTCATCATCCACCTCCTCAGCCTGCCTGATCTGCTCTGGGTCCCCCTTCACCCTCTGGAGGAGGCCTCCAGAGACCAGGAGGAAGAGGAGGAAGAGGAGGGTGGAACGAGGGTGCACCGCGGGGCCCCTTAAAAACAAGCTGGTCTCACTCCCGGGCCCGGCGAGCGCTGGGGACGACACCCGCCGTCTAAAAATATGCACCTGTCCATCAGACGCATCACGACAGCCACCTCTTCACCCTTCACGCAGACACACATTCTACCGAAGTACTGGCAGTCCACCCCAGAGGTTGGCAGGCAGAGTCTGTCTCTGGAGGGGGGGCGGGGGGCTGATGCAACCCTTTCGGGCAGGGGGAGGAAGAGAGGGAAGAGAGACGGAAGGAAAGAAAAGGAAGGGGAGCGAGGAAACGAGTGGAGGAGAAGAGGGTAGAGAAGAGGGACACACACAGAGGAAGGAAGAGAGAGTGAGAGGAAGAGAGAGAGAGAGAGACAGTGAGAGGAGAAAGGAAAGCGTAAAACAAAGTGGGCCTCTCTCTCCCCCACCATCACCACCCCTCTCCAGCAGAGGCCAATACAGGAAAAGGAAGCTCTGTCGTAACTGGGGTTTAATCTGTTTTTCTCTCCGTCGTTATCCCTTTTTCTCTTCCTTCCCCCCCCCCTCCTCCTCCTCCTCCCCTCCCCCCCTCCATCACAGTCAGTTTCCACTCAAAACAATAAGGGGTTAGCAGGACGGTTAGTGATGCACAGAGGCTGAACCACACTGGCCAAACGCTCCGCTGGCGCTTGGAAAGAAACACGTGGAACGAGCCAGCGTGTTCGTTAGCTGATGTCACCATGGACCACAGACCTCCAGCCCCCCTCCAGCCCCCCTCCAGCCCCCCTCCCCGGGCCAGACAACTGGAACAGCCACAGCCGGGCCACGCAACCAGGAAGTCCCGTTACGTCTTGTTTTATTTCCCCAAAAAGGAAGTGAAATATAAAGCGCAAGTTATTACTGGAGGGGGGGAGGGGAGGGGGGAGAGACACACATCCTCTCTGGATGAGGTGTGAGGGGGGGAAAGGATGAGGAGCTGGCATGAGCCCTCAGCCGGTCGACATGGAAACAAGGGTTGGTAAGCGAGGGGAGGGGTGGGGGGTGTTCATCCCTGTACATCCCTGTACATGTCTGAACATGACAGCTGTAACATGACAACGTAACACCGCCGCACACGTAACGCACACGCACATAACACACGAGTAGACGCTGAGTAGAGAGAAGCAGTCATTGTGAGAGGGAGAGAGACAGCAAAGCCTATCGACTGAGAGCATGCAGGCCAGGGTTTGCTGTTTCTCATGACTCCTATAAAGCTTACACACACAAAAAGACATCACGGAGAACATAAGGCACGCACAGACACACTCACATACAGATTAAGAGATACAGATTAAGCCTTTGGTGGAAATCATGAATAAAACAGACCGTGGTCTGTAACCTCAGCCTTGACTTCCATCCCAGTGTTCCAAACGCCCAAATCCCTCAACCACACACACACACACACACAGCCTCCCTACATGGCTGGGTATGTGTTTGGGGGGGGGGGGGGTATTAATGTCCCCCGTGCCTCCCCTCAGCAAACACGGATGACAGACGGTCGCTTCACACAGGGGTCAAAGGTCAACCCTGCCGCTGAGGGCACGTCTATGGTGATGGGGGGGCGGGGCGTTTAAAAGTATTCCCTCTTTTAATTTGAGCAGCTACGGCCCCTCCCCCCCCCCAGACATCCAGCGTCTATGGAAACGAGCACAGTGTCTGTTTGCGCGACTGTGATAGGTCGCTGCTTCTCCTTGTCCATCTTCCTCGTTTCACCATCGCTGGATGACCCTGTCAGTTAGGTATGCCCACAGTAACATGGCCCCTTAGTCATGTGGCTGCTGCTAGCCTGGGTGAGGTGAGCCAGACTGGGCTGGATCTAGCCTGGGTGAGGTGAGCCAGACTGGGCTGTATCTAGCCTGGGTGATATGAGCCAGGCTGGGCTGGATCTAGCCTGGGTGAGATGAGCTGAGCAGCGGTCTGGTGTGATAGGCCGCAGGGCTGATGAGGCGTGGATGATGATTGGAGGAGAGAGTTTCTATGAATACCCCCACCAGTGAGAGCATGATGCCCGATGCGGAGGGGGTTGATAGCAAGAACTGTGAACCCTGGCTGCCACTAGTATCACAGTACGCTTGACTGTCGTAACCGACACACACACACCTCTCCTAGACATGAGCTGATTACAGGGAAATAGTGAAGGACAAAAAGAGAATTGGAGAGACAATGAGAGTGTGTGTACACAAGGCTTTAAAGGGGAGTCAGATGGCTCAATGGGTTAAGGCGTTGGCCTCATGAACGGAAGGTTGTGAGATCGAGCCCCCGCTGTGGCTATATGACTTTGTGTCCTTGGGCAAGGCACTTCACCCTACTTGCCTCAGGGAGAATGTCCCTGTACTTACTGTAAGTCGCTTTGGATAAAAGCGTCTGCTAAATGAATAAATGTAAATGTAAATGTAAAGGATGTCGGGTAGAGCCACAGGGGTGGAGATGTGTTCTGGAGGAGGGTCTAGTTTCACAGCCTGGGGGGCTGGTAGCTGTGTGATCTGCTACGTGCCATCTCTCTCTCTCTATCTTCACCTCTGGAACGACCGCACACATCCTGCGCACACACTCGACCCCCCCCCTCACTGTGTACCGATGCGTGAGGGGGGGCTGGAGCAGTACTTGATATCATCAGGTAGAAACGCACACCTCTACATGTTACAGGATCACAGCAGCAGCTGGGCATGACGTGGACTTGTCCCCCCCTGGGCCAGGAGACAAGGGGGGGGGGGTGCCCGTGGTGATGTCATCCGGCCGGTGAACTCATTCGCAGATGTTAATCAGAGGTCGGTTAGCGCGAGCGTGTTTGCACGCGAAAGTGACGCCGAAAAAGAGAGAGGGAGGGGAAATTAGCCGTGGAAGTAATTAGGCTAATTGAGCTAGAGGGTGAGGGTGAGTAATCATCACAAACTAACCGGACGTGGTGCGTGTGTGTGTAATTGTTGGGAAATGTACAGCGCGTCCTGTGTGTGTGTGTGGGCGCATAGGCGTGTATAGCGCGCGTGGTGAGGTGCCCTCCAGGCAGAGAAAGAGAGGGAGAGGAAGAGGAGAGGAAGAAGAGAGGATGAGGAGAGGGGAGCGTGTTGGCCAAGTCGACCGCATGGGCACCGTGTTCCCCCCCCCCCCCCCCCCCCCCCCCCCCCCCCCCCCCCCCACCCCCGCAGGCGGGCTGTTGAGAAATACCAGCATGGTGATGTCACACTGGGGAGAATGTCACACTGTGTCAGGGACACCCACACACACGCTCTAGAAAAACACACACAGTATATTTGCACACACACACGTCCCTAAATCAACGTGTGTGCGTGTGTGTGAGGCTGAGCGTGGGGCGCCGAGCCTATTGTCACCTGCCTGGGACAAACGAGGCTGAGGCAGCGGCCGGGGGAGAGGCAGAGAGGCCGAGGCAGAGTCAGGGGCAGCCCTGACTCTACGCTTACGTTGGCACTGACTTGTGGCGTCTGCCAGCCTGCATGCCAACCATCACACACAGCGAGGTGAGGTGGGGCGAGGGAAACACTCAAAACTAACATCCCCACAACTCTTCCTGTTAGCAACATGGCCCGCAGGAGACCTCAGGAGGGAGAGGAGAGAGGGAGAGGGGGGAGAGAGAGGAGGGGGCCAGGGAAAAGGAGAACGAGAGCGAAACAGAGAGAGAAATAAAGAGAGAGAGAGAGAGAAGGAAGCAGGGTAGAATATTCCGGTAAAGAGATTTCTCCTGAACGAGTCCTTACTGACTTGACATCCAGATGGCTGGTGTGTTGCCCTGAAATACCCCACACTGCTGAGAGGAGAGTTCTCACACAAACCTTCCTGCTGCAGGTTTGAAAACGACCACACGCTTTGATATGACAATCTGATGATGAAGGAGGGGAAATAGAAAGGAGGGCTCCATACCTCCCTCTCCCTCCCTTTCCCTCCCTCCCTCTCTTTTTCCCTCCCTCCCTCTCTTCTCTTCTCCCCCTCCCTCTCCCACCTCCTCCTCCTGTCTCCCTCTGACCACTTTCAACATGAAATCAGCCTAGTCATTGCTCCATATGGAGTTTCTCTCTGGGGAGATCTTTAACTGTTGGCCTGAGCGCCAGAACAACCAAGTACACACACACACACACATTCACCAGACTCGCAAGCACGAACATACCGTAAACACACTCACCGCACACACAGACACGCTCTGGTAACACGAGCAAATAAGAAGACTGCGTCACTCTGATGAGAAAAGAGTGTGTGTGTCTGAGGGGGGGATGTGTGTGTGTGCATGGGGGGGGGTGTGTGTGTGTATCTAGGAGTTGAGCAAGGAGAATCTCCTCTGAAAACAGTGCACTGACATCATCTTCAGGCTTGGACTTTCTCTGCTTCATTTTCTTTCTCCTCTCTCTGACCAGACCGCAACACAGCCTCCGCAGTCTGTCTACATGTGTTCTCATACTGTCTTCTGATTGGAGGGCTTCGTTTCTATGTGGTTTTGCCTTACGTGGCCTCATGAGAAACACGTAGAGCTGTGTGTGTGTGTGTGTGTGTGTGTGTGTGCTGCCTCACACAGCCTCTGTGTGTGTAGCCACAAACCCCTGGCTAGCGGCTTGATGGACAAGCCTGATGTGTTGCTTCCCCGTAGCTACCAACCAGAGACCGGGGGAGTTGAGTTTAGGGTTGAGAACCAGCTCTTCTGGGACACTGTTTATTTAAAAACCCGATGTGTGAGTCATGGTCGTGAATGTGTGTGTGTGTGTGTATGGGGGGAGGGGGGGATACGTGTGTGAGGAGGAAGCAGTACCCAGCCTCCATGACGGTTCTGCTGTGTACTCTGCATGACCCTTGTCTGGTCCCCTCGATCTTCACCTCTGCGCTGCACTGGGGAACAGCGATGACTCACTGACTGGGGGAGGGGAGGGGGGGGTGTGAAGAACACACACACACACAAACACACACATTTTACCAGTCATCACGCGCTCGTCCGTATTTCCCAATCGAGTCAAAACACCCCTTGCATGAAACCAACTCCGACTAGATAGTGGAGTAGGTCAAAGTTAATGCGTCACTCGCTGGGACAGGCTCATAAAGAACCACGGCATCGTCCTTCCACACACTGGATACGCACAATAAGTCTAGCAGCCGTTTGTAAAAAATGGTCTACGCACGGCCTCCGGCTTTCCATCTCTCCTGATAACCAGCCAATCACAAACGAGGCTGTTTAACCAGCCCCAGTAGGGACTGGGTAAGAAGGGCTACTGGATGGACCCACACGCAGGAAAAAAAAGATTCCAGGGGTGGAGAGAAAGGGAGAGGCTGAGGAAGCGAGAGAGAGAGACAAAAAGGTGGAGAGAGTGTGTGGAGCGAGCGAGCGAGGCGGCAGGAAGAGAGAGAGAGACGGAGGGGAGAGAACCTCGGAGAGAACGAGAAGCGAGACGCTATCTGAGAAAGCTCTGTGACCTTTTAGCCCACATGATGTGCGCTACTCACCAAAACTGGTAGTGTGGGCAGGGCAGTGTGTGTGTAGCATGTGGAAGTGTGTTTGTGTGTGTAGCGTGCGGTGCGGATGCGTGTGTAGTCTGTGGTTGTGTGTGTGCGGGGGTTAGAGTTGCGGCTGACTGCAGAGGTTCGTCACCTACAGCCTACTGTCTGGTTTCTATGTTGTTGCTGGGTTCCTGGTACCCCTTTTTCAGTCTCTCTCTCTGTGTCTCTCTGTGTGTCAGAGTGTGTCTCTCTGTCTCTGTCTCCCTCTATCTCTTTCCCTCCCTCTCTCTCAGTCTCTGTCAGTCTCTCTCAGTCTCTTGTCTCTCAGTCTCCCCCTCTCTCTCTCTCTCTCTCAGTCTCTCTCTCCCTCTCTCTTCCTCTCTCTCTCTCCCCCCCTCTCTCTCTCCCTCCCTCCCTCCCTCTCCCTCTTCCTCTCTCTCTCTCTCCCTCTCCCTCCTCCCTCCCCCTCCCTCTGGTCTGTTGGTGTGTCTGGTGTTTGGAAGGGAAGGGCAGGAGGAGAACCCTGAATGCATGCTGTGGTTGTTCTGTGACCCAGATTACAGCTGGCCAATGGGCTCCTTCATGAATCCACTAGGAGGCCTTGAAGGAAACATGGGTCATCATTTCTTTAGTGCGCTCATCTCGTGAACGAGGGCCTGCGTCTCTAAAATATCATGCATTTATTATTGCTCATTGGTCCCACAGAAGGGATTAATTTGATTCATTGACTGTAAATCGACCCCTGGCCTTGCACAGAGCAGGCAAGAATCCTACCACTGAACCAGCACTGATGCCTGTGTGAGTCGTCCCATCTCCATCCCTCCTACCTTCCTCAGATGTCTCCAGGGAAACTCTCGCCGTTGAGTTCCCTGTTGCCCTGCGGTGACTAGCCTGGACTGAACCTGCGAAGCCCCTCGGGGTCACAGTGTGGAAATCCCCAAGCTAACGTGGTGCGTGTGCAGGTGTGGGGTGTTCCGCATCCAAGTTTGGTCGCAGCTGAACGTGCTACAGCGGACTTAGCGGACTTAGCCTAGCCTAGCCTAGCCTGAATAGAGCTTGACAGTCTCTCAGATGGCTGAACTCCATGTCTCTGAGGTGGCTTTGCCAGTTGCCGCTCCCTGCTCTACAGATGGGGGTGGGGGGGGGGGGGGGCAGTTTGGGTTCAAAGGGCCATGAAGGAGTGATACAGGGGCTGGTGAAGTGGGGTTTTCCCTTCAAGCGAACTTGCCTCCAGGGTTCGGAGCAACAGGACATCTAAGAGGCCGAGAGCCGTGACACGAAGAAGACAGGAAATGCATACGTCGTCACAGGCAGCGAGTTCGGCCATTATATGTTACCTGGGGTCCAAAGGCACCGTGGGATTAGTCAAATACGTCCCCCACTTAAATAGAGGAAGTCAAGAAGTATCAGGTTCGCTCCGGGCATATATTTGTTGACTAAACACGAGGACAATTGGCAGAACGTCATCTCCCACTGTTAAAAGATTACTTTTCCATAAACAAATACCTCCTCCTCCCCCACTTAACCAAAGTTGGAACAAAGAGACAAAGAGAACACACACACACACACGTGAAAGACACACACACACACACACGTCATTAGCATTACATCCAAACTGCATCTGACAACTGCCTGCTTGGCTGTTGAGTTTCTGTAGGACATTGCACAAAAACATGGCGTTTCATTTGTCAAGGGGTGGGGGGGAGGGGGGAAGGGAGGTTAGTGAATGAGACCAAACCAGAAGCAGACAGGGAATCACTTCGTGTTTTTCTGAATGAAACATCCTGAATGTGGAGGGGAAGAGCGGAAGAGGGAAATGCTGACGCCGTAGAAACAACTGTTCCCTTGACGATGCTGTAATCGCTACCCAATAGCAATGGAGCGGGGAGGGGGGGGTGGGTGTGTGTGTGTGGGGGGGGGAGAGAAGACATGCAAAAGGGCGCACCGAAAAAAGAAAAAAACACAGGTCGCTCGTTCGCTAAGGCCTAGGCTAGGCCCGGAATTTTCTTCCCCCTCTTTGCTCATCTCTCTATCCTTCCACCTTCTCATCTGCCTCCTTTCTCTCTCTTGGAGGTAGATTTGCCAAGGAACTTGCACCATATTCAGGGCTTCGAGGTCCTTAAAACATTTAAAATAAGTATATAAATGATTCTAATAATAATCTTTGGAACCACATCAGTACCAGAGGGTTGAGTCTCATCCTCCCTGATAACAGCATTCTCTTCTTAATGTTCAAGATAGTCTCAGAGTGTCTCATGGAAATCATATATTTTTTACCTTACATTAATGCACAATGTGTCCAAAGTCAATGATTAATCGCCTTGAATAATTAATATCTCATTTCGACCCAAATAACGGCGATGATTCGTGACTTGAGTCAATAGAGCTATACATTCTTACCTCATGTGAGCATAGTGTTTCACTGGGTTTGGATAAGTATGTGTATATGTGTGTGTGTGTGTGTGTGTGTGTGTGTAAGTGTGTGCGTGTGTGTGGGAGGAGGAGGGGGGGTTCTTGCATGCGGAATACAATCCCTCTCTAGCCTCTGGGCTTTATGGTATTAGGCTCTTCAAACCCACAACCCCCCCTCAGCTCACCAAAATCCCAAACCTTCCACCTCTCGTAAATAAAGGTTAAATCAAAAACACGACTGTAAAAGGAGAAGCCCCCCGTTGTCTGTGACAGAGGGGAAACCTAAGCATGACATAGTCAAGGCTCGGGTTAATTCACACCGAAAAGACACCCCTTCTACTGCACATACATACCGAGACACACGCAAATACACACACACACACACACACACACAAACACACACACTTGCATGTGGCCAAGTACCAAATATGAGGAGTGCCAAGCTGGGAGACTGCCAGCAAATTACTCAAAAATGTGCCTTTTCATCCCTGGGGTTTCTCCTGTGGCTGTTCTGCCTATCTAGAGAAAGAGACAGAGAGAGGCAGAAAGAGACGATGAGAGAGGGGCAGAAAGAGAGGAAGAGAGAGAGAGAGAGAGGCAGAAAGAGAGGCAGAAAGAGAGGAAGAGAGAGGGGCAGAACAAGAAGAAGAGAGAATGGCAGAAAGAGAGTCAGAACGAGAGTGCATCAGAGTGAAAACAGAGTTGAGAAGCAGAGGAGAGAGCTGTGGTTCTGAGGAAACAGAGGGAGCGTGGAGGTGAAGACAGGCGAGTTGGAACTCAGGGGAACAAGTCTAGTCCGGAGCACACAGGCTTCAGGGGATATCGCTACGCAAAAGGGACCTGAGAAAGTTCAGCAGGCGTCCTGGGAGTCAGATGGCTCAGCGGTTAAGGCGTTGGCCTCGTGATTGGAAAGTTGCAAATTAGATTCCTGGCTGTGGCTACATGATGTTGTGTCCTTGGGCAAGGCACTTCACCTCTACTTGCCTCAGGGGGGGAATGTCCCTGTACTTGCTGTAAGTCTCTCTGGATAAGAGCGTCTGCTAAATGACTGAATGTAAATGTAACAGGCCTTCAAGAGGTTTGGACTCTTATCACAGCTATCGCTGAGCGAGACAACAACCGACCTGACACATGCTGCTGGGGTACTGCCACTGAGACTTCTTCAAGCCGGCCACACCACACACACACACACCTACACACACCCTGACTTTGAAGATTTTCACAGCTCCTGAATATAGAGCTCCTTTTATAACACGCAAGCATTCAGATCCTGGGGTGACATGCAATCCGAGTTTTTATGAGCTTGTAACCCCTCTCCCTCATTAACCTATCAGTCAGGGGCTTCTGTTCAGGGTACAGGAGAGAGAGGGGAGAGAGAGAGAGAGGTGGGGAGAGAGAGAGAGAGAGAGACTGAGGGAGGGAGGGAGAGAGAGAGAGAGGTGGGGAGAGAGGTGGAGAGAGAGAGAGATGTGCGTGTCGGATCGCCCACGTGTGCGGAGGGAGGCGTGCGTGACGACAGTGCGCGTGTTGGCGTGCGTGCGCTTGTGAAGAGGAGGGGGCGGGGGGTTGGGGGAGGTGTCCCCCCCCTTTAAAGACTGGCCTGCCTCAACGCCGCCACAAAGGTCACCGCTTCCACATCTGCTGCTCTTTCTCTGAACCTCTCCTTTCATAAAGGGGAACAGGGAAGAGGAGAAGACCCCAGGGAACACACACATTCACACACACACACGCACACACACACAGGCACGCGCACACACAGGCACGCACGCCTCCACTCCCGTTTCCAGGAAGCTCACAGCCCCTGTGCACTCCATCTGTGACTCACACAGATTTGCTCTGAGCAGTTGCGTTGTGAGCACAGGACAACAACACACACAGCCACATCAGATGCACAAGTCTCTCCCCCCCCCCCCCCACCCCCCCCCACAAACACACACACACACATGCAAAATGTCCCTCACAGCCAGGCTTACTGGTATTTGTACGCACGCAAAAGTTATTTTTAAAACAATAAACGTTAAAAACATTATCGTTATGAAGAGCTTCGTAACCGACATGACTGGGGTGCGTTTACTTTAGCAAAGGAGTGGCCTGAGGGTGAGGGGGTGGAGGTGAGGGAGTGTGTGTGTGTGGGGGGGGGGGGGGGGGGGGGGGGGGAGGGTAAAAAGAAGAGAGCAGTGTTAAATTGAATACTGTTCCCCCCAGGGGCAGAAGAGAGGCAGCTTTGTGTTGAAATAAGTGATTCATGCTTTTATCATTCCAGGTGATGCAGAGATAGTCACTCCCTTCGAAACACTACCGTTCTTTCAACCCATCTCCCTGACAGCGGCAAGGACCGATTTCAAAGGGGGAGGGGGGCGGCGAGGTGGCGGGAGTGAGAAGGGGGGGGGGGGGGGGGAGTTATGAACGCAACATTATCTCCTCTTTTTTTTGTTGCTATATTCTAGGCTGTGTTCAAGAAATACACAGACTCTTATCTAGGGGTTTCTGTTACCTCGCTGAATGAGCCTTGACCTCCTTTGGAGAAGACAGGCCTGCGCTCCTCACCTTAGGAGCATCTCACCGTAGCAACATCTACCCACCGGCTCACCGGCTGTGTTTTCAGACATGGTCCAAAGTTACGCTGAGCACTGTGGCCTACACCTGCCCTCCTGAAGTCTTTATGGAAGCCACAGGCCAAGGATAGCTAAAACACAGAGCGGTGTACATGACACATGTGCTCGAAATCTGACTCATGTATGAGACCCCATAAAGAGAGGGACGATACTCACCCTAGTGCACTAAATCAGACAGGCTGCCCTTTTGTCTTTGAAACAGTTAGTTTGACCACAGCTAGCCTTCCGCGTCATACCAGGCTGCCAAGCCCCACTGTCCCCCAGCTCAACCGTCGCTTAGCCTTAGGAAGGGGGCCCTGTGTGGGCTTAGCTCACAGAGAGGGCATAGGGGTCCTGGGCTGTGGACAGGCCGGCTGGTCTCTTGTGTGTGTGCGTCTCTCTCTCTCTCTCTCTCTCTCGCTGTCTCTCTCTCAGCAGCTTTCAGCCGTTGGGAGTGGCCGTACATGACCACATGCTAATAAAAGACCCCTTATGGCACTTTAATTTTCTGTTAAACCTCTCTGGCCCCCCACCCCTTCTACCCCACTGGCCCCACTTCATCCTCTGCAGAAACACACACACACACACAAACTCAGCTCTGTAGATATCATCTGGACAGGTGGCCAGCCAGCCACCCAGACCTGACCCCCCCCCCTGCCCCCACCCCCCTGCCCCCACCCCCCCGCCCCTCAAACTGAAATCAGCTCAGGCCAGCAGGCGCCCCCCCCCCCCTCCCTCATACACACACACACACACCCCGTCTCACACGCAAAGAAAAGAACAAGACACTGTGCTGTCTGTGGGGATTGCAAGCTACTGTATAAACGTTTTAAATAATGCTTGTTGTATACACATTTTAAATAATGCTTAAATTAAGCTATTGGAGGCAAGTCGTGTACATACCTGATGCTTTCTTTGGAGGGGACATTTTTATTGATTAAAACTATAATATTGTTGACTCACACTGTGCAATGAGGTATATAATATTACCGCAGGGTGCCACATTATGAGTTGATTATCGCAATAGTAGGTGCTTTCATGTCTACATATTTAAGACACTTGTTTTAGCCATTAGATGAACCTACCATACCATAGCAAAAAATTTGAATCTCAGACTTGGATACTAAAGTCTGATTCCAGACAGAAATTAAACAGATTACAAAGTATTGTCCTACTTTCAGTGTCCACAACAACAACAGAAGATTGTATGTTTGATGACAGCAAGTCAAGTGTACTTGATCATTCAGAAGGTTATGTATTGTACTTCAGCAGATAAATAAACACATTTCAGGCGTACAACGGTACTTAAGAAGAATGATTTGCTGCCATCTTAGATTCCTCTAAGATCATAATGACTCTTATCGAGGTACTTGTTTCTCTTGCTGGTCAAAAATTAAGTGAGTTTAAATTGGGAACATATATTATTGTTGCTTCCTACAGGTACACTGTTGCAATTTTGAGGTTCATGTTGTATAATTGTAACCTGTTTAACTGAATGCTCTTGTGGTTCTTCCCTTGGCACTTATTTGGTTTCCCACAGTGTAAACTTCATGTTCTGGCAACCCACAATGTTGTTGCATCTCCTTGCTATGATCAGTGATCTATGCTCTTTTGTAAACCTCTCTCTTGAAAGTCACATTGGATAAAAGCATCCGCTAAATAGATACAGTTAAACGTAATTCCACTCATTTGTTATTGCATTTTTCTGACCATATTACTTAAGTTTCGTTTGCTCCGGCAGGACACACCACACTGCTGCCCCTCAACACTGGGACATTGTCCATGGAGAACGATAAACAGCTGCCTAATAATATATCTTATTACGTTGCACATTTCTTTTACACCTTCACGTTTATACTTGAATGGAAGCAGTGTTGAAAAATGTCCTTAGATGCACCCACAACAATAAAAAGTGTGTATCCAGAGTGTGTATCCTCCAGCCAAGGACTGTTAGTAAACACTTGATTCGACTACATGAATGTCAAAACATTGCTGACAATCACACATCAAACACAAAAACAAACACAAAAAGGCAAATACACAACTAAGCAAAAACAACTACTAGAGATAGGCTACAAATAAGAGAATAAGAGGCTCTTCCTACACGATAGGACCTTAAAAACACACGGAATAAGCGGTGCTTGGCTTGACAAAGCCACACAACGTGTCCCCCCTGCCAGACATTCAGCCCCTCTATCACACATTACACAACCCATGAGATGCACAACCCATTAGACATTAGATAGGCAGGTCCTAATAAAGCTGTTTGGAAGGGAATATATTTAATGTGTACAATAACATTATTGGGAGTAGGATCTTAACGGGGGTGCGGTTTATTTCACCCCTCCATACGGATCGTGCTCGTGTCGATGTCTGGCTCTGGAAAAGGCACGAGAGACCCACAACACCGCGCGCGGTGCAGCAAGAGAGACCCACAACAGCAAGCGAGACCCACAACAGCAAGAGAGACCCACAACCCCGCACGTGCAGCACGAGAGACCCAGAGAGACCCACAACCCCGCGGTGCAGCAACAGTCAGTTCAGTTCAAGTAGTCAAAGAAAACCCCCGCACGCGCAAATGTTATTTCCACCAATAAATGTCCTCGAGCGATTGGGGGGATAAATAAGCCAGCGATCCACGCGCGTGCTTTCTCCAAAGCATGGATTTAGTAAAAACACAGCAAATCTCTTTTTGCATGCGTACAGAATTTGCAATGCACATGAACTCTTCCCCCCCCAAAAAGCAGCAGTCCTGAATCTCAGACTTACCCTGTCACAACAGGCGCCATCTTCCACAAACTCTCACCAAAACTCCAACACTCGCGATATCCTTTCTCTCCCCAGACCAACAATCCGCCGAGACAACAGAAGCAGACTGGGGGATGCAGGGACGAGGGAGAAAGAGAGAAAGGGGGTTGGGTGAGACAGAGAGGAGGGGGGGAGGCGGCGGGTAGCTAGAGAGAGAGTGGAGAGAAAAAAGGGCAGACGCCACAACAACAGGCGTGGGAAACTTCCGAGGTATCGCGAGACTTGGAAAACTCTCACCATAGACCAACGTGAAGAACATGGTGTGTTATCGCGAGATTGGGGATCAAGCGGAGTACTTGCTTATTTTATGGTGCTGAAAACGATTCCCACGTGTTTACAAAGCACTAAATTACAGAGGCCATCGGAACGTTAATAAATGTGTATTTTTTAATACTGAATTTAGCACGATATAGTGGTTATGCAGAATGCATGCATTTGGTAACTGAAGCTCTTCTAAAAGCAAGATAGTTTGAAATCCTTTTAAGGCCAGATAAATCACAGGCTCACCATTGTGTTACCATCATGATTATTAAAGTTTATCTCCAAATTTGGGACTAGAGTTTCATGACTGATTTCAAATTACAGCCTTAACCTGAAGTAAGTTACAAAAAGAGGGGATTGTCTCTCTCAGACATTGTCTCTTTACTTCGATCTGGGCCAAAAGGAGGCAAACTACTATCTTTTGGATTAAAATGTTATTTTGTTGAGTTGTGTTGGCGCATATAGAGAACCATCCTCCCCAAAATGACATCATTTCTGCATTTCTGTGGAAGTGGCAAGATGGTTAACTGTCATGTAGGTCTGTAGTTTAGTTGTCCTCTTTCAAGCCGGGCAAAAATTCAATATGTTTAAGACCATTGTTCTGTACCTCGTGAACAATTAGTACTCAACCCACCAACCCAAACGACTCCTAGTGGTTATTGAACTGACTGTGAATTAGTATTTCTGTTTGTGTGTGGGCATGGGTAGTTAAGAGTTTTCCTGTGCGACCACTACAATTCAATCAGTTGGGTAGTAAACTCTGTCAACATATGCAGCCTAATTAAAACGAGCCTTTTATTGGTGGTTGTTATTCAACCTCGGATCTTTAGGGACCTACAGCGGCTCTTCATCTGAATCAATACCTAACCCTTCTTCATAGTGTAGCAGATGCTATCTGTCTCAGTGCTTGTCATAAAAAAATCCACCCCTTTTTTATATCCTTCAGACGCTCTAACTCATTTGAAAAAGAGAGAGAGAGAGAGACACAGGGAAATGAGAGAGGGACTTGGAGAGAGTGGTATAGAGGAGCAAGCACAGGAGGAGTTTAGCATGCGAGGGTGACTGGGCTTTGCGCCCACCACTATGAAGACAAGGAGACCTCATCCCCAAAACTGTTTTTCCATTCTTTTTTTTTCTTCTTTTTTATTGTCAGCGGTGGACCTCCAGTTACTCTCGGCAGTGAATAGGAAGCGTAAAGTTTCCCAAATGTTTTACAGCTGAACGCTGTAAAAAAATAAAAAAGACTACACGAGCGCAAGTACTTTTCAGAGAGAATGAAAGCGAGAAAGACTGAAGATGTGTTGAGTAGAAGGTCTTGAGTGCTTTGAATGTGGGGCTTAATAACAACTGGGTTTGACCTTTCACCTCCCGGTGTTGTAAAACTCATAACAGATTTTTACAAACACTCACAGACATGATTTAATGTTTCCTTGTGGGCCCCTCTTGTAATTTTCATATAGCTGTCTGCTTTCTGGAAATGTGTCACTCTGGAAAGCTCGCTGGAAACATTCTTCTGAAAGTTGTACAAAAACAAAGTTTGAGATTGTAATCAAACTCAAGATGATAATGAACCTTGAAGCTTGATTTCTGATTAGGGACTAAGTGATTTAGCAGCCTCTGCTCTGGACTAAATTATCTTCTCCGTCTCTCCTTGCTCCTTTCTCTCCTTAGGTACAAAACAATTATTTTAAATGGAGAGGGACCAACTTCTGGAGCTCAATAAAGAAAACGTAAGCTGCCAGATCAAGCAATCATGACTAAGCTACAAGCTCTGGGTCTGTAAATCCTCTCTCTCGCCTGCCTGCACCCACTGCCAAACCCCCCCCCCCCCCCCCAAAAAAAAAAGACTCTTCTTTCACCAACCCAGGACTTCACCCACAAAAAGACCCAACTTTGTAACCACGTGAGTACAGCATGACTAGTTGGTGTCCGTACGATTGGTGTGTCCGTAGGATGGGATTCTTTTCGTGCTGTCCTTAGAATGTTACATCTGTGTTGGGACAGAAAAAGCAAGGCCGGTTGATGTTGGGATGGGTGTGAGATGAGATGAGATGGGAACAGAAGTACAGCAGTATTGCCAAGCTGAAATACTCCCATTAATGAGAATGATGGGAGATTTAATTTCTTCACTTCAAAGCCTTCCAAATTGAGCATTTACCCCGTTTAGGGGAGAAATTAGTGCATATTTGAAATGAAAGAGATTTAACGAGAGAATAAGATAAGAGTTGCTAAGTAGATAAGAAATTGCAGTTACAGACTGTTAGCGTTCTCTGAATGTTTAGATTCTCTGGGGACTTTAGTGAAAGGGGTTGTTTCAAAACTTCTGAATTACCAGACAGAGCAAGACACCCAGTCAGATTCCTATCATGTGGCAGACAGACACAAAGAGGAAGCGTGCAGACAGACAGACAGACAGACAGACAGCAGACAGTCATAAGTCAGATTGATAGGCAGAGGAGCAGAAACAGACAGGATAGCCATATTTGAAACCCCATGTGTTTCCTTCCCTGTAAATAAATCGCCTCTAGTCTGCCGGCTCTGTCAGACGATCAGATAAGAGCGGAGGCCTTCTCTCTCTCTGAGGGTGGGTCCCCATCACCGACACGTCACAAGATCACAGTCACAAATTAGAACTGGTTTAGCCGGTGTCAGTGAGAGTTTGAGGCAATATGGAGGATGTCCCTCGTTGGTCTGACTGTGAGAAACCCGAGAAGGTTCCTCTTCAAAAGCCCCTGTACTCCTTAACCCCATCTCACCAGCCAATCAAATCTGCCATCACACAGCGGTCCCAATCCGATGGAATTTGAGGAAATGTAGTCTTCCGACGGACACCACAAAGAATGAGAAGCAGATTAGGAGCCATCTCCAAACACAAGCAGACATTCACAAGTACAGCAGATATGCCTTTGGGCAGCGGTCACATTTCTCTTGCAAGGATTGCATCGTGTTTGTTTGCGTCCCTGCGGAACTGAATGAACTTTCTCTCAGACAGAATAACGCAGGATTTCTGTCTGCATTCAGACTTCAGGACATTAGTGTGAAACACAGACGTCCTCCCATGAATATTTCCCTTACATCCCTGTTGAAGACCGTTCTGACTTAAACCTGACGTTGTGCATTTACTGTACTTTACCCTGCTGCTGTTGTGAACTGCAATTTCCACCTCCTGGAGGACAAATAAAGGTTCATCTAATCTAATCTAATCTACCTTGTGCAGGTTTGAAACTAGGTTCTTAAGTTTGACGGATCAGGACATTCAAAGACCAGGGTTGTTAGCAAAGCTACCCATTTTATTTTCCAATAAAAAGGTTCAGTGTCTGGTGCTGTTGAAGTGGTTGTTAGTGACTTTGTAGTTGTACTATATCAGGGTAGAATGTTCATACACAAACTTATTTGCTTGACTTAATGGGGAGAGCTGTGTAGTGTCTGTGTTCATATGATATGTTACACATGATCTGACAAGTAGACCTACTGCCTACTGTCACAATTCAAGACAATGAAAATGAATAACTAACTAACTAACTTAATCATCCTTGAATTTATGCGTAAATAACATTAATCGTCCGTAGTCTCAGGTGCTAGGTAGAGCATTCATGTAATTTTGTAAGATATTTGAACACTTTACGATGTGGAATACTGATAAATGTGGAGCATGGTTAGGATACCCTATTTCTCAAAAAACCTCACCGGCAAATTTTGGGGTTTGTTGTTAGGATGTGGTTGACATATCAAATACCAGTTCTAAAGAGATCCAGAGTAGTAGTTGTGAACAGAGAATTTCCTGTTAGGGGAGGTTTTCTTTTAGAGGGGGAGCTTGACGTGAATTCCTGAAGAAAAAAGAAGAAAGAATAACAAGAAAAGGTCCAGAAAATGTCATAACAATCAAAGTTTCCAACAAAAGTAAACCTCTTCCACTCTGTGTAAATTCTGTGGGAATCAGATCCAGTAAACTTGAAGTGAAAGTCAGATTTGGTTGGTTTGGGATGTTGCCCTTTTTTGACAATGGACTGCTGACATTTCAGTTAATCACTTCGAAACTTTAATCACATAATGGATAACAGCCATAATAAATGCTTGCGTTGTCCTTGTAGACAGCAACAACAACATTGACTACTGATATATTTTGGAGTATTTACACTTTCCTGTAAAATAGATCGTGTTTGGATAGACAACTTTTTTGGGTGGCGGGGAGGTCTGCTAAGTGAACTGGAGCCTATTGTTGAACGCATAACAAACACAACGTTCATCCACTTCTGCACAACAAGCTAACACTCAGGACACACCAGCTCTCTCAAACACACAAGCCAATATAACAGACGGTCTTTCACCCGGTCAGATCAACAGAAATACACTCTCTCTCTCCCTCCATTTCTCTGTAACTTCACTAGAACGCATCAACAAACACAAATCTTCCAGGACCGCCTCACTAGAAGAGGAAAGGGGTGATAGAGAGCGTACTGAGCGTCTCTCCGGGAGTGCGAGCCAAGTGACTGCAGCGGGGCCGTGACCTTTCTGGTCCCCCCCCTCCCTCCTCCATCTCCCAGGCTGTCACGGTCGTCAAGGGGGCGAGGGAGGGGGAGGAGAGGGGGGGCGGGGGGGGGGGGGTGCGGGTGGCAGCGGGGGCAGCGGGGGGGGGGGGGGGGGGGGGGGGCAGGAAAAGCTCTGGTGATTAGGAGAGGGGTTCTCTGAAGGGGGCAGCCAGGGTCCACCCCCCCCCCCCCCCCCCCCCCCCACCCCCATCCCCTTTTCTGGCAGCCGTCCTGTCGCTCCTGCGGAGAGAGAAAGAGGGCCTGGAAAATGTTTGTGGAGGAACGACGCCCCGAACTAGATAGCGGGGTGGGTCACATGGGCCAGCTCTCCACAAAGCCCAGCCGGAGAGAAGTGTGCTTCCCGTGAACGGTGTTCGCTGAGGAGGGAGGAGAGGCCGGTGTACTGAGCAGGATTTAGAGAGAAATAAATCCTGCAGACAGCAAGCAAATGGGTGGCAAAGGGACCGGGTGCATGTCTTTTGTGTGTCTTATGTCTGCCTGTGTGAGTGGGTGAAAGAGTGAGAGGGTGAACGGGGAGAGGATGAACAAACGATGGGGGAAAATGGGGGCGGAGGGGGGGGGGGGTCGATTCAATGAAGAGAGCTTCAGAAACGCAGGTGCCATATTTGTCTTCCAGTAGTAAAGGGCTCCCCTGAATGTGCAGACCTGTGAATGACTGTCTAATGGAGCCATTGAGAGGAAGATGAATGAGAGAGGAATGAATGGATGGATGAATGAATGAATGAGCCAATAAAAGAAGGGGGTTTGTAAGAGCAAGTTTGGCACTGGGTCCTCTGCAAGGTAGCTCACGAAGACTGCGGATCCAGCTGTTGAAGAGAGGGAGAGAAGGAAGATCGGTAGAGGAGGAGATATCGAATAGGGTGGAGGGAGGAAAGTAGGACTGAGTGAGTGCGAAGGCAGAGATGGAGAGGAACGGTGGAATACGGAAGAAGGAAAGTGAAAAATAGAGGGAAGCGATGAGAGAGAGGCGTGTACAGAAAGGATGGGGGTGAGGGAGGTTTTTTGTGTGTGCGTGTGTGGGACGGGGGGGGGCGTGTGTGGGACGGACGGACGGGGGGGACCGTGGGGGACGACATGTCCCAGACAATGTGACATGGCACACGCTATTAATTGTGGCTCAGCAGAGATCCTGCCTGGCCATCTGCTTGGGTCAGGGTGTTTGTTGGGGATCAGCGTGGCCCCCCTCCCCGACCACCCCCCCCCCCCTTCCCGCCAAACACACGCTCCCTCTCGACCCCCTACTGGCAAATGCCATTTCCATAAACAACGCGTCCAACCTGCTCCCTCTGCAAGGCCGAGCACTAACCCCTTAACAATGGGTTGTCAGGTGACCCCCCTCAACCTCACCAACCCCCCCCCCCCAACACACACACAGCCCTCACAGACGCCATATACATTACAAAAGAGGTCCACAATCTGGATTTGAGCTTGGCGTTCGTTGTCGCCCCCCCCCCCTCCCCGAATCCCCTCCCCGAATCTCCTCCTTCAACTTCAATGCCACCTTCTCCAAAGCGTGGCAGGGAGAGGGGGGGTGGGGGGGGCTGTTTTCTAATAAAAGAATAAAGGGAAGATGCGTGAGCAGACAGAGAGAGAGAGACGGGCCTATCCCTCCCTTCCTCTCCCATCCTCCCTTTGTCTGTCTTGTGCTGTCATGTTAGCTCATGTGAAATGACCAATTTGGATTTGCCGGAATATTTTAAATCTATCAATTGCATCGTA